>JAUMHI010000061.1:4962079-4973202 GCA_032359435.1 Enteromius unitaeniatus
GTTTTCCTGTTGTGCGAGGCCTCTCTGTGGAATTTGACTCTTCACGTTTCAATGTTCTGATCAAATTTTAAGTGTCTTATTCACCCTGATTCCTTACATCAGCTCTGTGACCAATATTTACCAAACTTTGTTGACTGATGATCTGTCAAATTCAAGTTAAAAGTTAACAAATAATAAATGTTTTTTTTTTGTTGTTATTGTAAGTTATGTTTATTTAGCCATGCAAATGTGACTGGGACAATAATTCAGATTTGATTAAAAAAAAACAGTGCATTTAAAATGTATGTACTTAATAAAAAAAAGTTAGACTCTTATTCTCAATTGTTAAGCCCTGGTTTGTATATATACAGATCTTTACAGGTCACGGCTTGTAATATTACACACTCTATAACTGCAAAGACTGCAGCTTTGCTAATCGTATGTATTTCCTCATGCTTAAGCAGCTTGATGGATTATGCGTGTATGCATGGGGACGAGATGTGTAGATTCTTGTCATACACAGGCAGAATTAACCCGCATCTTGTTTGTAGGCTCGACAGGTAGCTGTGGAGCTGGTAGCCAGCCGCCCCTGACAGCGGCATCAATATCACGTCTGGGGGCCACAGGCGGGGGAGAAATTTCTGCTGCACATTTCACAACTCCTATTGATACTTTCAGCAGTTGCCATGACAGCAATGTGCAGTGGTTTTAATGGAAGTGATTTTGTTAATATAAAATTGAGCCGTGGCCGTAACATCTCTCCCACGGTGCAGCAGGTCTCCATTTATCACAGGTAAAATTGCAACTCTTCAGGATCCCGGCTCCACCCCTCTTTGTGCTCTCTTATTAGGACGAAAGTAGAGCTAATGAAATGAAACAGTCAGAGGATCCATGATGCGTCCCAATTAAGACACAATCGGAGCACATCTCAGCAGTGCAGTGGCTCTTTCCCTACCCACTGGCATGAAAGAGCAGAAGGTTTTCTTTTCTACGATAGCATGCATCTTTGATTGCTTGTTGAGCTCCTGTGCCATATGCATATCTGTCACTTTCTTTATTTGAAGTAGAACCTGATTATGTCTAATTTTCTCCTTTTTGGATGTTGAAACTGTGTTAGAGAAGATGATAGATACTTCTACAGACATCATGGTACAGGGGTTTCAAACTGAGGGGCCAGAGGGCTGCAAGGGCATTTAACTGGAACTGGAATTAGATTAAATTTTTTTTGTTTTGATTAATCATGATTATTGTGAAAAGCAGTATACAAATTCATTTGAATTTAATGGATAATTTCGGTATCTTTTCATGCTTATACAGGAGTTATTGACATCAAAGTTTGAAAACCCCTGTTGTAGCACTTTTATTATCGTTCTGTGTCTTAGAATAAAAACTGCGCTGGTGTAGAGAAAACTACACCTATGCTAAAATAGAGCATCTTTACCTTCAGGTTTATGCAGCGTCAGTACAGGAGCGAAGTGTGCGTTTTCGTGACAGTGACAGAGTAGCGCTTGCGGTCTGCCTTGCTTCGCCTCCCCATCTCCTCTTGTTTCACAATAAATAGATAGAGTAGAAAAAAAGAACATCTGAACACCAATCAGAAGAATACACCTGATCCTGTGGGCCATGCTGATGATGTCATCACCCGCCTCTTTCCATCTCCCGGGAAGGCTGCAGTGTCCTCCACAGGGAATCCTGGCACGGAAGTGTGAGACAAACGAATCGTCTAGGCAATATTTATCTCACTTATGGCCGTCCAACACATTTCTGCCGAGCAATTCTTGCCCACTCTCTCACAATTCCATGCTGATTTCTGTCCCAACACAAATCCTGTGTGACTAAGAAGACTGGCTAGTCGTGCTCGCTACGCTCAGGTTCCATCTTGCCCCTCTGTGTTATGTTATCAGAAGCGACACAGATCACACACAGTGAGTGTTTCGTAGGAGTCGCGGCCTGGGCGGATGACTTGGCAGATTCTCAGCCGTGTTGATTAGCTGAGCGTTCACAGATACAGCTGCCACACTGCGTGGTAATAAGAACAACATCCCCGAGCCATGCGCCATTATTCTGATTACGACGGTATTCTAGCTATGACAATGTGGTAATTAGAGGATCTGCATGCTTCGATGAGTCTTCATCACCGCTCAGCCCTCAAGATATTCCTCATCTCTGGCTGAAGGCTAATAAGAACCCAAGCAGTTAAGAGCCCGAGGTGGAAGACACCTGTGCACATAAAACCGCAGGCCCGTTTAGGGACCAACAACTTTCAACAACCTTCTTTAGGGTAGCTGACTATCCACTGACAGAAAACCATGCTGAAACGACCAGCATTGGAAGCTTAAAGTAATAGTTCAGACAAGAAATTTAATTCTGATTTAATTCAATTCAAATTCAAAAATTTAATTCAAAGCTTGCTTATTTATTTTTTTTGTGGAACATATTTGATCATTTGAAGAGAACCTGACAGTTTTAGACAGAAACACTAATGCATTTCTCAGAATATCTTCTATGTTGTGCAAAAAAAAATAAAAAATTATACAGGTTTGGACACAGCGTGAGTAAATTATGACAATTTTCATTGTGAGAAAACTAGCCCTTTATCGTCTCAAAATATTTATTGTAAATAAATATTAATAGAAATAAATATAAATGTTTATTATAAATAATATTATAATATTATCAATTATATATATATAAATATAGATATTTTATTAGGAATGACATCAGGGTGGTTTTATTGTTATTGTATATTTATATTTATTATAAATATGTAACATATCATATATTTATATTAATTAATCGCATCCAAAATAAACATTTTTGTTTACATAATGTGTGTTTTTACTGTGTGTATTTATTATGTGTATAAATAAAGAAACACACATGCAGCATTTATTTACATGTAAATATTTTATTCATATAAATAATATCACATATAAATATATTTAATATATAAAGTTAAATATATACATGCATGTGTGCGTACTTGGAATAAATATACACAGTACACACACATGTAAACAATATTTCATTCTTTATTCTGGATGCAATTAATGATTTGACAGCACTATTACAGTTTTATGCAAAAGTTTGGGCACCCCTTGCAGAAAATGTGAAAAAGGTTAACAAAATGCCTACTATTTTTGGTTTAGTATGTCCTGAGTAGGATATCTACACATATACACTTTATTCTTATGTAAGCAAAATGGTCATTGTAATGAATTAAAATGACAGTTTAATTAAAATCAGACTGTATCAGAAAATGTGTGTCATACACAGCTGAAGCATTCATTCAAACAACAGATATATACGGCGATTCCACTGAACGGACTTTGCAACAGACCTGCTTTGATTGACACAGCTACTTGAACTACAACTAGCAGCGTATAAAAGAAGGGACAGCTAAAATATCACTCATGTGTCTCTTCTCACTGAGATAAAGACCGTGAAGACTATACAGCCCCTCAGTGTACAGCTCTGTGCCCTCTCATATGACAACCTGTCAGTCTGTTTGATGCAAAGCCTTAGTTCTAATATCACTTCACTCAATCAAACACGGCAATGCAGGAATCGGTCCGCTTTGCTACATAAATTAGATTGTCAGTCCACGCAATCCTCTTCACACGTGATTATGCTCAACCTCGTCACACTTTAATTGCAACCTCTTGATTGCAGGCTAGCAAGAGAGATATGTTGCCTTATTTGTTTAATCAGTGAAAGTAGCACAGGTGTTCAAAAGCTGTTCGGGATGTTTCAGGCAGGCATCTTCTCTCTTTTCAACCTTTCTTTATTTCTGTTGCAAGCTTTAGAGAGGTACAGAAAGAGGCTCAGGAGAGGGGCATGCTTGATGTCTCAACGGTCCTCCTCCATGGGGAGGACTTCATTAGAATCTAATTAGATGTGTGCAACACTTCCATTTGAATGGGAGTCACCGGCATGGAAAAAGGAAGTGTGATTTTCCAGTTGCTGGATGCTTAATGTTGTTTTAATTCTCCTCCCTGTTGCTACCAAATTTCCCTCACATCTGCTGTGTTTGCACACGATCAGTCTGCTGTTGAGAGTAATAGAGAAATCACCCCAGTGAGAGAGAAGCAGGAAAATTTCAGCTCCCTCTATATCTCTTCCCTTATGTTTGCTCTTTCTCATCTGCAATTGGAGGAGCAGTTTTCCTGTGGCGGTTTTTTATCCGCATTAATCTCGGTCTTGGTAAAAACATCCGCTTAATGAGTTTTACGTGATTGCAATCTGATTCTGCGCTTGCAGACTTGCGGCATACACTGTAGACGATAAACAGCTGAACCCAAAAAGCAGGAAATAAAGATCTCTCTCCAGCAAAAGATATTTTAATTTCATCTTTGAAACAGGAAGTGAGCACCGAGGAAGAAATGGTCAGCTCGTTGCACTGTAATGTCCTCCTATGCTCCTCGGACACGATTCAATTTGCTCACACTGTCTTTATCTTCTCGTTATGTCACGAATGACTCATTCGCCAATGTGAAATGTGCGCTCTCTCTGAGAGAGAGAAGAGGGAAGGGCTAAGCTCTCACAAGCTGTAAGTGTGTGGTAGATCTGGACAATCTGTAGAGCATCACACCAAGACACAGACTGATGAGACAGTCAGTGGACATTGAAGCTTTAAGACAAATTTGTGTGAACCTATAACCATGGTAGCGGATGAGATGGTGTATTTTTTTTCACTGACTTTGCTTTTACTTTTGGTATCCTTTTCAGTGACCCTTCAGCTTGAAAAGCTCTTTTCTAAACTGGAACTTCCTGAAATTCATGGCTTTGGTATAAGACCTTTAGTTAGAGTCAAGGCTTCTATTCCTGCCACATGACTTCTCCCTCAGGACTGATAAAAGACTCAGTCAGCTGAAAATAAGCGGCTCTCTGCACATCCACCACCTGTCCAGGGATGGAATACCACCAGGAAGTGAAATAAGTCTGTTGCTGACTCGCTCAAGTCAATCAGACAGTACTTACTTGCAAGGTTAGAGTGAACATCAGTCACTTTCACATCTGAGAGCTGAGATGAGCATCTACCACCTCTACGGGTATTCAACAAAGAAATTTGACTACACATGCTAAACCAGAAAACGTCCATTTGTCATCACATTTATGGATTATCAAATTGCATCAACAGCATTAGTGCATTTCAAAAGGAATACTATTGCTGGCCATGTTAGTGATGAAGTGCCCGGGATATAGATCAAAGAAAGGATGTCATGTCGAATTTGAGTGAGAGAGCTGAAGCATTGCAAATTACTTAACCCCCCTGCTATTCAATTTAAGTTTATATCAAACACCGACAGATATTCAATAGTGTTTTCTCAGTTCTTTCTGAATATTACAGAGCACTTTGCCATTTTTTTTGATGCCGTTCTGAAATTCAGCTTAAAACGGAATGCTATTAAAGAGTTCAAACTAATCAGATGTTATGTTTTTTTGTATTTTCAGGATGTAATTGAATGTCTTGTAATGATTTGACTTTTAAAAAGTTGTAGGGTAAGATGGTGTAAGATACCCTGGTGTCCTACCACTTTACTGTAGATTTCACTAAATATTAACAAATGGATTGAATTTGCTCTTTAAATCATTTCACTCAATTTGAATAATTCTCCGAATCTATCTAAACGGTAAATTATCTAATTGTTGTTAGATATGACAATGAGATAAAATTACATGATCTCTGAATTTATTTTACACTAAATTTGAAGTTAGACTTTAGGGCACTCAGAAGGCATGTTGTTACTGGTATTTTAATTATTTCATTTAAAACTAATTCGAATGAGTTATGGAATATTAGATTAGATTAGATTAGATTAGATTTACATTTCATTATTCATTATTCATTATAACCTGTATAGGTGAATTGAGTAGCATCATGCAATCTGAATATATGGTCTGTTGCTACCATTGCATACTTGTAAAGGGAAATTAGACTTGTACTAAATCGCTTAATGATCAAATGTTTAAATTTATTTCCTTTAAAGGAATTGTTCACCAAAAAATTTAAATGACCCCATATTTTACTAACCCCCAAGCCATACTATATGTATGTGACTTTCTTCTTTCAGATGAACACAGTCAGGTATTTTTTTATTTATCCTGGCTCCTCCAAGCTATAGGTTAGATTTACAGTGGATATATCCAATTGATGGAGCTTCAGAATAATGGCCAACATGCACCACCATTATCAAGCTTTGAAGATCCAGGATAAATGTTTTGAAAAACTCCAACTGTGTTTATCTGAACGAAGAAATATTAACCTAGGATGGCTTTGGGGTGAGTAAAATATGGGGCAATTTTCATTTTTGGGTGAGCTATTCTTTTAATAATATAACTGCATTATACATTATCGTCATCTCTAAACATCTCTAAATATGAAAAATATGAGATTGGATACTTTAAAAGGAGTTTCTTCGTCCATCTTACACTTCTATACTAATTTGTTTAAATACAACTATTAACAAATGTATTGGTTGTCTATTTATTTATTTGCACAGGTGTGCAGATCAGGATTCCGATGGTCATATCAGCTTCAAGGACTTTGAAAATGTCATCAACTATGGTTTGGCAAACATCTGCAGCGCCACAGGAACCACAAAATAAGAGCCTGGAAGCTGCTTCTGTAAGAAAAAATACATACTAGTACTAGATCTCCTATAAAACAACCCAATGATCCCCAACCATTTTTTTTCTTTTAATTTAAAGCTTTGATAGTCAGGTTTCACACTGACTCTCCAATAGATAATTGTTAGCAGTTTAGAAAACACAGTTTGGCCTTGTCTGTTGAAAAGGCAGAGTAACCTCAAATGCTTGGTTTTGATGATGAGTTTTGATGTTGTATCGATCCATTTGGTCTGAGGCTCCACCATGTAATAGAGAAGCACACATTTTTATTGTGCAGTTGCCTTACAAACTACATTAAATTTAACCCAGCCTCTCAGGGTCTACAGTACTTCACTAGATGCGGGGAACAATATTCCTCTCCCTGCCTTCTGATATTCTATACTCTGTGACTCTTAAAATGAATTCTGTGAGTTCTGTCACCCCATTTTATGGCAAGTAATGAGTCAGATATTTACAGTTCTCCTTCCTCGTTCAATTTCCATCAGCAAAATAGGCAGGTTGCCTTAAAATTGAATATTAACTATAGCATTCAGATTCTGTTTTTGCAGAACTCCCTGCTAGCAGCATACTGTATATTAAAAAGCCCGAGCGTACTCGTTTGGGGAGGATTTTATGCGACTCGTCTTGTTACATGCGATTATGGAACTGTAAATACTTGTTTGTGTTTCGAGAGATTTGCTGCACTCCCATCTGAATAAAGATTAATTTGTTTTTGTAATCAGTCCTGAGTCTTCATCTGTATGACATGACGCTCACTCTATCCTCAATCCATCAGGGGGCTCAGGAGGCATCAAGTAAGGAAATGGCCTTGGAGAAAAATAATCAAATACAGTTTTAATCAAATACGTGCTTAATCCACTCATAGGTTCATTTTCGGGGGAATGGCCCGCTGTTCAAATATAAACAGAGAGGTGCTAGTTTAATCTTCACCTTCCTCTTTGAAACTCGATTAAACGAATCCTCCAGTTTAGTTGGCGTATTGTGCTGTGGGAGAGAGCGTGCGACACCGTGAGCCAAACCCGTGCGAGGAAAGAAGGTAGAGCTGTCTTGCGACGTGGCTTTAGTCTAAGCCTTGCCAACAGTGCAAAGAGCCGTAGATTAACACATTGTGTGCCTGTTGTTTATGCCAGCCGTTTGAGGGAATAGACTGTGTTCCTTTGTGTTCTGAGTAGCTCTTTTTCTGCCGATGAGGATAGCTTTTCTATTATTACTCATTCGTTTTCATTCCATGGAGCTGTTATGAGCTGATAGCAAGAACAGAATTCAGCAGTTGACAGTTGTGGACAAGACTAAACATATTTTAAAATAATTCCACACTCACCCAAGAAGCGAATGATAAGATTTAACATGGTCTGGCTGAAATCAAAGAGTGTGGAGCAAACAAAAAAAGGCCTATGAAAGAGGAGTGTTTGTTGGAATGCTGTGCTGGTTATTAAGGTTAGATACTTCAATGCAATCAATCATTCAAACGAGTTACAGTGGGGCCTCGTTTTTTACATTGCGGTGTATGTTCACATTACTTTGTGGTCAGGTTAGGGGGAGACCCACACTACGATACGATTAATCAGCCGTTAACTAATAAATGAAAAATAATCATAAAAAGACTATCAAGTAAAATCAACCATTGTAAATACTGCAAGTAAATGTAGGCATCGTGTGCAGTATGTAAATATTTAGACATTGACTAAAGATATAGAAAATAGAAAGATTTGTTTTATTTTATAAGTAAATTATTAGTGTTTAAACAGATGAACTTTGATTATTTTATGACAGAAAAGGTAAAAAAACAAAACAAATAATAATATATATATTATATATTATATATATCTTAAAAGTGCTACTTCAACCAAATTTATCTTTAACTTTTTTGGGGCCAATAAATCACTCAAAATACAAGCATTTAACCATAGCTGTGCAAAGAACAAAAATAACGACTTTGAGTGGCAGTTCCTGGAGACTTTCTTTTTTACAAAATCCAAAACACTCCCACATTTTTTTCTTGGAAGAGAGTCCAAACTCCTCCGACTTGATTTAATGCTTAGGTAGTAGCTGCGCAACTTTCTATAGTTGGCATAAAGCATTAAGGTGAACCTTTCAAACAAGAAATCACTACTTTTTCTTTTATTTATTTATTTTTTAAATATCACTGCTGTCTTCAATACCATTATACTGTGACACCTTTAGTCTATAAAAACTTGTACGCCCCACATTACTTGATATTTAATGTTGGATAGATGTTCTAATTGGATACAGGACTGACATGTCTTCCTACATGTGTTTCTCTATAGGAGAAACTGAGATGCAATCACTTTACTGTTATTAGCCCTCTTACTCTAGTCCAATCTGATGCGCACATGCAAGTTAGTCTGTTTCCACATGTGCAGGTCTGCATGTATCATGGGCTGTTTAGAAGCAGGTATCATCAATACCAGCCTGCTTGTACCAGCTTGGTGTATCTGTATTAAAATGAGCATGGGAGAGAAACACCGAGAGCAAGTCGGGGGGAGGAAAAAAAAAAGAACAAGCGAACATGGTAAGGATGAAATATCATTAATCAGGACTGGCAGATACAAATGAGGGACCTTGCTCCCTGCTCAACCTGCTAGCAGAAAGAGAGCGTTGCCACGGAGCGCTCTATCTGTGGAAGACGAGAAGCTCTGTTGCAGTCCATCAGTGCTGTCTTTGTGGTGTTCTCGTGTAGTTCGGTCTGAGCAGGCCTGTCACAAGCAGCTTGTTCATGCTGTTGTCACCGCTGCTACTGAAAGTCAAGTCATTGTTAGCAAGACGTTCTTTAAAACAAAGACTGGAGAGAAAATTTATTGCCTGTGCGTTTTTTAAAGTATAATGCACAAATATTTATGAGTTAGTTGACCTAGCAAGTTCTTTGATCAGAGGAGTTTACATGAATGACACTATTAAAGCATATGTGTAGCAAAATTCAATTTGCAATGCAATAATCAAAATGGCAATGTATTTCTTATTTAAATTTACATTTTCATACCCCACATGTGCAAAGTTTGGTGCAGAAGGAAAATGAAATAATATTATTTACATTTGCCATTTACAACAGTAATCTAAATATGTAAGTTGCATACTAATTTTTAATGCTGTATAAGTTGCAAAATGAAAATGAATAACCCAAATTGATTTGATATGTGTAACATGTCCATGCAGAAATAGTTGCAAAACTATCTTTTAAATGTTATTTTTCCCGAAATGCATTTAAACTAACAGTTAGGACACTTATGATTGCATTTTCATCAGTACGCCGCGGGATATTTGTAGCAAAATTCAATGCATCTTCGAAAAAGCATTCCCGAGCTGACCACACCCACCCTCCGTCAATCATTGCCTCAAGGCGGGGTGAGACTGGGATTATTATTAAAAACGATAGCAAGCAAAAGAAGCTTGCCATACAAATTGCAACGAAAAGAATAGGTGCGTTCGAGATGCACTACACTAGCCTGCCACCGGCTGGCGAGAGCAGCCCCTTGCATTCGGGGGAGGAGTAAACACACGGCTGTCAAGTTTCCGTAGTGACTTTTATGTAATGCAATATGGCGTTTGTTATTTGTATCTTTGTTTTGTAGTTAGCTATAAGACATTTTTCAAATATATATTCAAATATTGATATCATACAGGAACTTTTTTTTAGATAAAACACACAGCACACATCGTGCTTGTCGTCACATAATCTGACCAATGAGAATAAAGTGTGTCGTCATCAAGGCTTTCGCCATAGATATCTTTACTGACTAGAGGTGCCCTCTGACACTGCTGTCCATAGGAACGATGCTTCAATGCAGTCGCCATCTTGTGTCGGGGGAAGCCACGTCTACTCTGCATTAGTTAACATTGGCAGAGAACTATCAACGATTAAAATCGCCTTCATTTGCTTAATTTTCAACCGATTTTCAAGCCGTTTGGTTTATTATAAATGTCAGACATATATTTATGATAGAACATAGATTAATTAATTATTTTACTTATATAATTAATCTATGTTCTATCATAAATATGTGAAATATCATATACAATACAATGCAATGCTGCAATGTAATGTAGACACACCTACATAACGAATTAATTTGTTCTACAATGCACAAAACAAAAAAAACAAAAATGAGTACAGTACGGTGCGGTCTTTTGGCTCAAACCCCTCTCCCCTGAGTGCTATTGCCCATGACTGACTGCCCATGACTGACGCCTCTGTTATCACTTGGGAATCTACAAACAAAACAAATCCAAAAGTCCATAGCATTTTTGTTATGTACTTCAAGGGACATCGCCACGTGATAAAGCAGTGTAAATGGGGAGGACCATTCACCAGGGAGGACGACAGCAATAACTAACCATAGCAATAAAAGCGTCCACACTGACCATTGACAAGCAAAGTCTGTGATGTGTGATGGGTTCTGATTGATTATTAGCTTTTTATCGTTCTCAAATCGCTCTGAAAGTGACCCCAAATGGTATCGTTCTTCATATGGTTATAGTTTATGTGTGAACGTCGT
>JAUMHI010000061.1:4973302-5000524 GCA_032359435.1 Enteromius unitaeniatus
GTACTTTGATGGCACATGTGATCGAAAGGCGGCTGCAGCGCCGATCAAAGTCGGACAAATGATCTTACCAGAATGCACTGTTTTGTAAGGCGGCAGCTGATTTCTTGTGGTTCCGCATGAAGTCGAACGCAGCTATTATTATGGAGGAGGACATGCGTTCTATCCTATGTATCTCCTCCCTTAACGTCCCTCTGCCCTGGATGTTGGTCTCTCACTGGCTGTAGGTAATCGTAGATGTTATTTTCATACAACATTTCTAACCTTCAATAACACATTTCACAAGGCATGATTTTCAATCATCTAATTTTGGAAACAGTCTGATTTTTAACCTTGTTGAGGTCTAGATATATTTTGCATTCCAAAAAAACATGGGTGTTGACGACACGCCGGCGATCCTCTTAGATCGCGTCTTTCATAATTGTGGCTTTGATAATCTCGAGTGAATGAGCACCTATTTGCCTGTGATTTCAGGCATTTGTCTGCGATTTCTCAAAACCTATTGGCGAGTCTAAATCGGGACTAAATTCGTGCAGACTGAACTCTGCATTATTTGACCTAGCAGGTGCTTTGAGCCGAGGTGTTTGCATGACTCTATTTAGTCAGATTTTCTCATATTTCCCATCTTCTTCATCGTTTCAAAACACCTCTACAATTTTGTATAAAGGCGAAAAGGAAAAAAATATTTTCTACATCAAATATTCTCTTAAAGGAAGTCTTATGCCGACTGCACGATTTCAGCCCTGATTTTGACTCATCAATGGGTTTTGAGAAATCACAGACAAATGCCCGAAATCACAATCAATCAATTACTTCTTTTTATATAGCGCTTTTAACAATACTGATTGTAGCAAAGCACTGAACATTATCAAATAGGGGAACAGAGTGATGGTAATGTATAATGACATGCTAAATATTCGGACCGGTCGGCGATTCAAAATCATGCCTTGTGAAATGTGTTCTGATTGAAAATTTCATCTGCGATTGCCTACAGCCAATGAGAGAGCAACATCCAGGGCAGGGGAATTTTGGGGGAGGAGTTATGAAGGTGTAGAAGGTAAATATCCTCCTCCATGATCTTCTTTTCGTTGCAAATTAGCACACATGCAATTTGTATGGCATGCTTCTTTTGCTTGCAGCACTTTTAATAATAATCCCAGTTTCACGTGAGAACGTGCAACTCTTGCACACGGGACTTTCCATGTCACCGATTCCTCTTGTAAAGTCATGCAGTGTGAAACCCCCTGTGTGAACACGGCAGCGACTGAATGCTACCCCAGATAGCCATGCAGTGTGAAAAGATCTGTGACGCGACTACTTTGAAAATCGTGCAGTCTGAGGTCGGCATTAGTGACCAAGTGAGAGGTAAGGACTTATTTTAAACCTTGCTTTCTAATCTGAGATTATGTCTTTGATACTTTTATGTAATCTGAGTGATCAAGATTAAAATGGAAGGCAGCCTAATTATAAATTCTCAATTTTCCCTTTGGTTGGCTACCATCTGTAGTAGGGTTAAACGTATAAAATTTTCTGCTCCAAGCTAGTTTTTGTAAAGGCTGACAGTCACTGATAAATGCCGACTGTGAAGGTGCATTCCAAGGCGCTATGAGCATATTGATTTCCTTATGGGGGGCCTATTAAACATGATTTATAGATACTTTCCTCCTTTTCTTTCCCTAAAGCTGTGTTTAGCCACACAAGAGCCCAAACGTAATGGAGAGAATGGATGAAAAATGACGGGTGATTTACTCAGACGAACTCTGACGAAACAGACGCAGTGTCTCCTCACGGTACCCTAGATCACTCATCATGTTCAAAAATTAAAGATGCTTATTTGTGTATTAGCTTAATGAGGTATGAAACTGCTACATGGATGGAATAAGACCAATTTACATCTTGGGTTTGAAGGGTTGTTTCAATTGATTTTTCTTCTCTTATTTTATGTGCCACTTCAAGACTTTTTTATAGGTTCGGGAAACCAAACAGATCTTCGAAAGCTTTATATCCAGATAAATGTTTCACTTGCTTTGCCGCTGGTGTTTCCAAATGGAATTGCAATAAAATGACAAATATGTTTTCGAACAGATTTCTCGAATACTCACTTCTGCCATTGGACAAACAGATAGTCCTGCCTTAAGTTCAGCTCCACTGACAGCGTGGCAGCAGGATAGTAAGATTTCCACATTAAAATACGCAATCCATTAAGTGTGCATTGTAGAAATGAATGGATCTGCCTTATGTACGTAGAGGAACGGCACATGCATCATAAGTAAATTAGAAATTTACCGCTGATTAGTCTTTGAAGTCACATTAATGATGCAATTACTCTCTGAAGTCACTTTAATGAAGGCACTTAATGTAATATTGTAATATATTAATTGAGAATATTATGTCTTTATGCTTTAGTAAGACCTTGATCTCACGGAGGGCTATAAATTATACATATAAGTCTTTTTAAGTCTCATAGCTGCATATGCCGTTGAATGCAACAAATGTGGCCTTCACGCACCCCTCAAGATTCGTTTTACTTCATGCCTTGGTGGCTGGGTGCAGAGTCTCTGAACTCTAATTATATGTGCAAACAGAGCTGAAGCCCATATTACTGTATCACAGAGGGTTTGGCTCAATTAGCTTGTGTAAATATCACACTGGCAGCCACTGAAGAGCCTCTTATCACTGTATTATGTTTAAAGGTGCTGTTCTGTTTCACTGCCTTTGATTCATTATTGCACAAACATTAAACAATTATGTTTCAACAGGGCTTTTTTGTTGCTGCGCTAATGAATTAAAGTTCATCAATTGGTTTAATATCAGAATTTGATGCATTCGTAGCTCGTTTATTGATTTAGGCATTCATTTTCTCAGCATCCCAGACAAATGGCTCACACAAGCAGATTTTAAAACAGTGTGTGATGCTATTGTGTGGATCTGATAAGTTCATTCGGTTTACACTTTAAAAAGAAGCTGGATCATCCAGAATTGCAACCCACGGTTTTCCTACAATGGGTTTTAACTGCCAAAAATGCCAATCAGTTTATCTGCTAATATAATTAAGATTATTTGTGTTCAAGGCCACATACATTTTCTCTAAATTATTCTTTGATGTCATTTTAGCAAAAGAAAGCTGGCCAAATGAGTCATTATAAAACAAAACCGATATGTTCTACTAATGAAAAGCCAAACTGCATCTTAGTTCCTCAACACATTGCCTGTTTCCTTCAACAGGTCGCATATGTTAATGCTCAACGGGCCTGTCTGAATGGGACAAACAGACCAGATGCATCTCTCATCAATTCACTCTGCTTGTCCCTGTGCGGTCTGTCCACTAGTTTGTGATTCATGGCACATGGGCCTACTAATGACCAACATCAGCGTTCAAGCCAAGCTGGAAGATTAACCAGCTCACGACTTATTATTGACATTGATAAAATGGGGACACAGACAAATACACAGAGTATTTAGGAAGAGTAGACAGCCAGTTCGTTCAAAGAAGGTCATGTTTATTTATGGCTGCGTAGAGCAATAATAACAACCAAGTCAACATAAATTCTTAATTGTTGAGTATTTATATATTGAGGCTTTTTGTCTGTTATCCATTTACTTTTGGCATTTTTAACACCAAATGCAAAATGGTTATAATGCAAAAAATATATATAAATAAATATATTTAATTAAATATATAAATAAATAATATATCATACACTTTTTCGGTAAATCGCATATTCAACATCTCAAGAAAATGTTCACACATTCAAAAGAATGTAGTAGCAGAGTTCATTCATTTGAGAGGGGTAATTAATCATACACTAGGAAGAAACCCCTGTAATAAATAACCAGGAAAGTTTATAGAGGGCAATCAGACGGTCATCGTATTGATCCTAGGCATTCTGATCAGCAATGCTCCTGACATTGTTGACTAACGTACTTCTATGCATTTGATCTGCACATTCAACTTTCATTCAACTCATCAACCAGCAATCAAATTAGCCACTCAATATTTCAAACCTGAGGAATAAGCACTCGTGTTCACTGATCTAAGAGGCAATTACCTGGAGCTGAGTTCTTACCTCAAAGGCTTTCAAGCACAAGAAGAAAATGAATGGCACTCCAAGGCCTTTACAAACAGATCTGGAGTTCTTACTTGGCACACCGAGCACACAGGGTGACACTGAGAAAACAAAAAGATGGAGGAGAGCAGGAGGAGGAAAAGTGGTACATAAAGTCAATCAATAAAGGGAGATCAATGCTTTTGTGAGGACTCAAGCAGACCCTTGGGAGTTTTGGCAACGGAGAACATGGAGTATTGTGTCTGTAATCCCCTTCTCTCTTTCTGTGTTTTCAGAGAGGGCTCCATTTGGAGAGCTGCGTCACACTGGCCCCACGCTTCTGGCCCACTTTTAAAGAAACTAGTTCCTTTGCCTTTGCCTCAGGCTTGAATGAATCATAAATTGGAGGGAGCTGGATACTAGAGAAGGTAGAGTCCTGTTAAGACCGTGCTGACTAATATGATGTGACTGGTTACAGAAAATACATATCTTGCAGCAAATCTGATGAGAACTCTCCAGAGGAAGGAAGAAAATATGGTTTTCCAATACACTGGGGTAAGCTGCAATTTATTTGTTTTGCTTCTTTATCGATCACCCTGATGAATGTGAACCTGCATCTATCTGTCTGTCTACCTATCTATTCCTCACTCTCTGTCTTTCTGTGTTTAATATGAGAAATATGTGAAATATCACTGTGGTACTACAGTTATTGCTATTAATGTAAAATCATTATAAATTTATACTGGATACAGCAGCGTTGTTATTTTGTATATTTTTATATATACTGTATATATTAATTACTTTTAAAATTTGTTTGGTAGTATATTCTGGTAGTATATTAATTATTTTCCACAATTAATATACTACCAGCAGTAGCTATGTTATTTTGGGGAAACTATGATTTCCATTAGGAGAAGGTTTAAAAAAAAATGGTGCTTTTTCACACAGTATCTGCTGCACGTCTTGACAGACTCGAGCTCAATGAGTAACTTTTCCAAAATGTTTCAGTAAAAATATCAAATTATATCTCAGTAATGTTATGATCAGGAAAAGAGGCAAACATTATAAATGTTGTGCGTTCCTCTCATTAATGTTTTATCGGGGAACATGCAGCGGAGTGTGTCAAAGCGAATCCCGCATGACACACGCGCACACAGATTCAATTAGATTTTCAATTTTGTGCAGATATTTATTAAATGGCACTGATTCTTTCGGCGCATTTTCTTTTCCACCTGTGGCTAATGTATAATGTATGCACTGTCAACCTTTGATGTTTAAATTCTGGTACTCACACGAGGCTTAAATACATGCAAACACCTGTTAATTATTTTTCATCCATTGCATTTAAATGACTCCTAAGGATTTGATTACTGCCAGTTGAAGTCGTGCAGATCTGATGAAGATAAGCAGATGCTCTCGCGCAGTAATATACGATGGGCCCAAAGTATGGTAAGTTCATATTTAGTGCCCTTAAAAAGTTTTTATTTAGTAATATAACAGTGGGATATTCAGCAACTTTATAACAATCATCAAACATTTGTATTTCTATTAAAATAGTACCCTGAATAGATTGCTTTGAATGCATTTAGTGCAATTTTGCCACAATAATGTTATTACTACAGTGTTAAAACCATGTTAAAGAGTTGCATTGGAAGTTTTGCAGGCGTTTTTGTAATCATTTTATTTTGTTTCAAATGTGTGCCTGCACATAACGGCTGATATCCGCACTGTCAATAAAACAAATGAATAGTCTAGATTCCACTCAGTTGTTACCAGCTATAAAATCTCAGCTATGCTCCACAAATTTTAATGTACTGCATTAATTCAAACCCACCATGTCCTTGATCCAAATGCCTGTGGCTGGCTGTTGGTGCTGTAGTACAATAGGTGAGTGTAGGTTGTGTGTGAGGATTGAGTGGACAAAAGGCCCAATATTTCTCTGCGCAAATGACCCACTTGGGCTTTGGGCCATTAGCCGGGTGAGGATCTCAACAAATTATGCCATCTGCACTGTGTGTGTGTCCCCGCATGAGGAATGGAAAAAAACAATGGATAGATTACTTTGGACTGCATGGTCACATAAGGATATGCCTGCTGGTGAAAGCCCCTGGATGCATAGAGAGCCATCATGTGTCATATACCAAGGTTCTGACTCATAGGAACTAGTTTTATGTCCTTACTCTAGCCATCTCAACGAGGCGCTGCCGCACGCTATTCCAGAGAGAGCAGTTAACATGACCTGTTCTGTCTTCCAGCAGTACATTCGTCAGAGACAGCTCCATCTACAAGTGCTTTTCCCCGAGAAAGAACGAGACAGACGGATGGATGGAGGGATGGCGACATTAGTTTCCTGTTCATGCTGCGTTTGTTGTGTGAAAAGTGCCTTCTTTTATTGAAAAAGAATTGCACTCCGTTTTTATTGTTTGCATATCACATTAAAGCTGCGTTTCATTCTGCGGGAGAATCGTTGCGGAAGCGCCAGCCATTACTGTGATTGATTTTTCGGTCGGCAGGCGCGTGGCTGTGCTAGATCCATCACCCGTTCTCCCTGCTCTTTGCTCACACTCTTGCAGAGAGTGAAAAACAATCACCCTCGTTTCTCCCCAGCAGCGAGGCAGCACCGCCTCATTCTGTTTTGGGTGTCTATTAGCTTCCCAGACTTCAATAGATTATAATAATGGTTATTGTCCCTTGTGTCACATTATAGATATGAGTTGATGCTGCATCCCCATGAAAGAACATTTCAGCTCATAGTGTGAGACTAGTTACCCATCCCTGAATCGCACTGGGAGGATCTGAAGCTAACGGATTTCACCACTTATTTCAATTATGGGGGGCCAACTCTTATATGCGTGCTCTTGAGATATTTTCTACCACCGAGCACAGAGAAAGCAGCGCAGTATTTAAAGATGTGCACAGATCTACTTCTGCTGGGTAAACAATGTTTATTGAGTTTTGTCAGTGGGAATCGGTTGAGTGGTTTAAGTAGTATGATTTGCATTATATCCTATTACGCACCAGGTTCATAGTCATGCTAGAGCACTGTTCCATTTCTTGCATCTCGTGTACAGGTCATTTTCACTCAGGTAAGTTTGACTCAAATAATGCAGCATAAATATTCTGCTTGCAGAAACAGCTGTGTTTCGTTTGGAATCACAGAACATTGAGAGGTGTGTGCATTGTATGCAGTACAGTAAAATACTGTAATTTATAAGTACAATACAAATTTATTTTCCCTTCGCACTAATGAGAGTTTTTTTATTTACTTAATTGTGCAATTCGTTTTTTTGTTCGTTTTTGTATTATTGGTTAGTTTTTACTTTGAGATGCTATGAGAATGGCAGGACATATTTAAGATTGAACATGACGTCAGTGTAAAGTGATTCTAAAGGTAAAGATTGGCCTTTCTTTTTGACGTTGGCGTTGATAGCTTTTAGAAGATTCACCCTGCTTATATTAATCAAATTCAAGATCATTTCAAGCATTTTTCCACCAAAAACAATTTTCTGCTTGTAATTGTACAGTATGCAAATGGTTCATTTTGATTCACTAAACAGGTGTGGCAATAGAATATGAAACTACACAGAAATCACTTCTTGGATGTAGGCAATATTGTGAATGTGTACCAGCGTTCTGCTTAGTTCAGAGACACATTCATATTTTATTCTCAGTAAGTGTTGCCTGAAATATCATTTGAAAAATGCATATTTCTAATCCTTTGATTGCACTAAGCAAGCACTTTGCTCAGGAATTATGCTACATTAATTCACTTAAGTGCCTTGGGCAAAATATTATATGATGAAGACATTCATCTGGGCTTTGTATTTTTTTTTTTTCCAAATGCATTTGAAAACGTGGCAGAGGAAGGAGGAGTAATTAACTGAGAGGAACATTAATTGTTATGACTGCTGTATGTAAATCATTTTAATGAGTACAAAGATATAAGATTATGATGTAGGAAAGGGATGGACACTAATTTATTACTGTATCAGTGTCATGACATTATTATTTTTATTTCCACTTTGCTATTTTCCTATAGTTTACTTGAAAGCTTATGGAGCACTTGTCTGTACAATTTACATCTAAACAATAAGTCGCTGATTTTAACGTACGGGGACGAGAAATGTGATATGGAAAAATCCTTGTAACATTCTCAAGTGGCTTATTGTTTTTTATTAAATGGCAACATCAATATGATACTAGACACTTATGTTCAATAAATAATTACATTTGTTAATGATCATAAACAATTCTCCTGCTAAGTAATATAGTTCATTAGCTCAGCTGCTGGCTGTTTATGGTTGCCAAGCAACATAATGATCATAGATGAGTGTGAGTGCACATTAATATAGAATTCAATTGATGTGCAATCACAGGTGTGCTATATCGTTGTTCATCCAATCATCCAGTATGCATTTGTTTAATAAACCAAAATTTCCAATGTGCATTTTCTCCCATGATAGGTTTTTAAACATTTATTACAGGGTCATGAGAGTCATTTATATATATTAATATATAAAACAATTATGCAAATCACTTCATTTTTGCAACTTACTCGTAAAGATTTTGCCTTATACTAAGATGCGCTATTATTTTTTATATGCTTTTGTATTGCTCTTGAACATTAGAACTGGGAAACCCAAACAGAATAGCATCCTACAGCTGCTGCAAAAGCTGGATCTTTTTGCCAGACGTTCAGAGGCCAGAGCATTTGGCAGCTCAGTCGGTTTCTGTTACTGAAATGTTATTGAACATGATTAACTGCTTGATCTGAAAATGTACAGTTTTGGAAAGCTCTCATGCTCACAAGTCTGGCTTCATTCACATAACATAAAAGCCAATAACTCTGTTTTTCGACACATCAGTCAAGGAAACAGGCATCTGTTTTCCTTTGCACATACTTTTTGTTATAGTAGAGATGCTCACAATTCAGCCGTATATACACACTGTCAAACATCGGACTCTCAAGCCATTATGAGCCAACTTTATTAGGGTTAAACTACAGACACAAAGCAAGGCACTGTATTGTGTTGCTTTGCTTTTTAATGCTGTGCAAATTAAACTTAAATGTGTTTACAAAGAAATCACAATCGTGAAAAACAATGTATCAAGCTTGCAATTGTTTACTATCTGGTTAGAATTTGCATACTCTACTGGCTGAAACTAAATCTGGAAAGATATATTTGCATGTAAGTAGATAAATAAGGATTTGAGTGAAGACGAATTGGCCAAAATAACATTACTGTCTGTGCCCATCAGATGCTATTTCTCCCCCGAAAAAGAAACACTGATGCATGATGTATCCACTTGTGTCCAGGGCCGCTTCACATGTTTCACGTGGGGCCCCCAAGGTCTGCAATAAGCCACTGAGTTTGCATTGCGAGCACATTAGTCAACTGTTATTTAGATAAGGGCCAAGTTTCATTGGAGACACTTTTCGTTTTTCGCATAAGCATCTCTCTCAATCTGTTTTTTGAAAAAGAAACGAGAAGCGCAGTTACAAAGCTCCCTGCTGAGGAGGTGGACTCAGCCCCCAGGCTGATCATATGGCCGGCGGCCTGATTCGTGCAGCTCTTGACAGATATAAGCAGCCCAAATTTCCCCCTGTTTTGCAGTCTGCCGCTCCATGTGTTGCTTGTATTTATAGCCCTGGCTGTAGTGTCCGTGCACATAATAGTTTTAGCATTGCTGCCACATTTCCAACAGCAAAGACTTCAGAGTGCAGGAAAGGATTTGGGTTTAAATATTAGGATAGAGCTAAAATGAGGCTTTTGTTTGCAGTATGTTTTCTAAGGATAGAGAGGGAGATAAAAGTAGGGGTTTTGACCTTTTGGAAGACATTTTTGGTAATGATTTGTGTATTTTGATGCTGCTGCTGTCATGGATTATGACATGCTTAAGCCATCTATTTAAATTTGAGGTAAAAAAAAGTCTGATGTTAACCTTTTAAAAGACTATGTCAAATATATATTCTCATCAGCTCATCTTCATGTGTAACAGATGCTAGGTAGGCTATTCAAGATGATCTTTTCTTTACACACCAGTGGATTTGTACTCTGAACAGCACTATGAAAAATACAATCTATGCACCATTCTTTTACTTTCAAACCATACAGTATTTTCTTTTACTTCTATTAGAACTTGCTGCATTGCGATTGGTCAGATCATGTCATTGATGTCAAACTTGATACATTTTATCTCACAATGAAGAGAGATTTTATCATAAATCTTATCAGTGAATAACCACCTATCGTACTGTATTTTTTCAGGAGACTAGTAATGTTGCACACAAGTTGCATGTATGCAAAGCACCAGTGTAAATATTCTGCCTGACAAAGTTAAGCAAACAGGTAAAATGCAAAAAGGAGGACATTATTATGTCAAAGTTGCTATGACCTCTGAAAAAACCCAAAACAAACTTCAATATCATCATTCTAATATACAGTAAAAACATCTCGAGCGATAAAACAAGATATATTCACTTAAAAGAGAAAAAGTGTTTTCTTCCGAAAAAAAAAAATGTTTTAGGTTTTATTACTAATTTGGAGTTTTGCTATAATTTCTGCCATATAAATTATGGCATTTTGCAAAGAAAGAAGCTTAAACAAGATACATTCCGTTTAAGATATTTTTCAGGTATGTTTAGATGCCGACAACATAAGCATACTGAGTAAGAAAATGATTTCTTTTTTTTTTATTAGATCAGTTTGTAAATGACCTTCCAACTATTGTATTGTTTTCCAGGTAATGGATATCGAACAGCTCTCTATCCATCTACTAATACCTCAGCAGTGGATCTGGCACAGCGCAGGACTTATCAGCCGTCTGTAGAGTGTAGCCCTAGGTTACACATGAAACAATGGCATTCTTTCAGTTAACACCAGAGACACTAGGACCCAGCCAGTCTCTTCCCTCTTCATCAGGCTCCCTTAGTTCCAGAGCTCAGTGAGCGGTCTCAGAACAGAGTGCAGAGAGAGAGAGAGAAAGAGGGAGGGAGAGAAAAAAAGCCAAGTGAATGTTAGAGCCCACTGTGGTCACTGCTGAAATACTGAATCTGAGAGAAATGGAGGGATTAACCAGTCGGATTTAAAAATCTGGTGCTCATGCGGAGGCAGCCAATCAGAGGACGATCTGGATTAAAAGGTTTGTGTGTGATTGATCATTCTTGCTGTAATCTATCAGGGCTTTCTGTTTTGTCAGGAGTCAGCCGGCGTGTGAAAGCGTTCGCAGGCATATAGATGCTGCTGGGAGCTCCTGGCTGGTGAGTCTAGTTACGTGTGGGACATGTGCTACTTACGCCGGATGAGATATTGTGACAGCAGAGACAGGAAAGAGGGCACGCTCCTGTCACTGAGGAGTGGAAGTCGTTGCAGCTGTAAACAGTGCTGGAAGAGGTCTGGACCGTCCCTTGCTGAGCTGTGCCTCGGGGGTCGTTCCCTCGCTGTCCTAGTAGACCTCTACATATTTTTCTTGGTGCAGATGAAGTAACATCTCGCCCTCAGGGGGTAGGGCACTCTGTTCTGGTCGGCATTGTTTGTATTTGATGTTCTCGAGTTCAGCACCCAGGGTTCTGCGTGAGGAACTTTGCTCCGAGACTTGTCAACAAACGCGGTGTTAAATAAAGCAGCCACTGAGTGAAGTTTGAATGTGCTCGCCGGGTGGAAAACAAGTCAGCGCAGAGAAGAGGTGAGCCACATCGCTCTAAACAATTCACCCGGTTAAACCGAGGAGACAGAGAGACTACTGGGAAACTATGCAGTGAGCGCTTGTGTGTGTGTAGCGTGTTCTTCCTATAAACACACTAAGTGTGTTCCCATTCCTGTCTGCAAGGATAAACAGGCATATATTGCTTTTTATTCTTGGCTCAATTCTAGTTTCCGCTGGGAAAATGAAGCTTTCTAATTGTAATCTGATAGTTTTAAGTGTGAGTTCTCAGCTCAGCTGTCTTTTCTGTGCACAACAGCTGAAAGTCCTTTCCTAGATGCATGCTCCGTGTCAGCTTTTTGCCATGCAACTGTAATCCTGCATGCTCTCTGTTCATTTGCATTCATGAGCATTAAGTTCTTGCTCATTCACAGTCTGCTGTTAAAGCGTGTTGGTACACAGCACATTCTGTGGATTTATTGTCATTAGAGCTGAACTCTGTTGGTAACTCCGGCCGTTCTGCTGAGCTCTGAGCTTTCTGTGGTTGTCTGTCTGCAAGTCTCTTTACCACAGTGCTATAGCAAGTTCTTTCTGGGAATCCGAGATGCTGAGCTTGTGTTTTCCACAAGAGTTTCCATATTCGTCCTAAGAAATACTGAAATACCTTGATGGCATTGTCCTATTTGGAAAAAGCTTGTGGCGTGGAGGCTGTTTTGCTGGAAAAAATGAGCTCTAGGATTTATAACCTACTTTAGTCACTTGATGTTTCTATAAATACGTAGAGTGCAGTGAAGACAGTTTGGGGCTGTTTTATGCAAACCCTGCTGTAAGTTTTCCCTGACCCTCTGTTTCCATGGCCCCCTCATGTGGCCGCTCTTCACTGCCTATAGCACGAGCTATCTCCGCCTATGAAAACACGGCGCGTGATTGGCTGATCCTGCAGATGCACAGGAAGTTCAGGGTTTCTAATAACCACCCAGAGACACAGTTACCATAGAGACAAAGATAAGCCCCCTTACTAAAAAAAAAAGGAAAAAAGCCTGCATGTCATCACAGCAGCCTGCAGAAAGCGTCTCTCTCTTTCTCTCTCTCTCTCTCTCTCTCTCTCTCTCTCTCTCTCTCTCTCACTCTCTCTTCTGCCAGTTCTCCTATTAGCAGCTGCTCAAACAGTACAACCCCTGCCTTATGAAGGTTGCCTCAGGTTTTCTTCTCTCACCGCTCTTCTCTCATGCACTCTGCACTTAACGTGAGTTCTGCTTTGCATTTTTTCAAACTTTCCTCAAATCCTTTATACGTCGTTACTGCACTCGTGCACTCACTCGTGAAAACTTCTGGTGAGCGCACTAGAACTGGAGGCTTTTAACAAATCTAAAGCATTGACCCATGCCTAGAGGGCATGTTTGTGCTTTTGTGTGCACCCTTTCCCGTGGTTTGCACAGACCTTAACGGTGTCCGTCCGTCTGGCCAGAGCTATTTGTGGGATCTGATGTAATGGCAGGCTCTGTGTAATGTTGATACCACCGGCTGCACGTTAATTGATTTCAGGAGTATTGTTGAGGCTGTTAAAATGCTGCCTCTCAGACCAAGAGCATTTGAAGGACTCGAGGCTGCAGCCCACACTTTTAAGTCTGGTTCCTTGTAGACTGTTTTTAGCAAGCATCTTCTGCAAGTTTTCCTCAACAGTTGGAGGGGAGGCTGTGGGGGCTGGGGTTGACGAGCTGTTTTGTGTGTGACGTGCCGAAGGGAGGCAGAGCCGCCGGTGAAAGGGCTTCCTGTTGACGGGAGTCTTGTGTTATCTGAGGAAAGGGCCTGTTGGCAGGAAATGTGTCAGCCGCTTGTTTTCTTTAAAGTAAGAGGATGTGTCGTGGATCGCTTGTTTCGTCTTCGGCGGGAGGTTCGGAGAGGGGAGGGAAATTGCTTTGCTCTGAACTTTTTTTGTGAAATTCGATACGTGTTGCCTTGACAATTTCTCCTCAGTTGGTGCGCTTCGCCGTTGTCATCACGGCATATGAACAAAGCCTCTTGAAAGATCCAATATCCTCGAGCAAAACTGTATGCCCCACCGTACACCCTTTCAAATTCAAATGCCCTACAAATTCCTAACCGGAAAGTGAATATTATAGTTTAGATTTGGTTGTTGGTGCAGTCTGAGCTGGTCTTAGAGAAGGTTTTAACCGTGTCCGTTTACACTTGCAGCATGGCAGGCTCTCCTTCGAGACCCCATCTCTCATTTGGCACATTTGCATTTCAGGAGATTAAGCATCAGAAGTTTCCCAGTATGGTGGGTGGCTGTTGGCCCGGGGCGTGCAGAGAGCTGGCATTATTCAAGCACGCTGGGCCGCGGGACGAGACTAGGGCGCCGTCCGTCCGTCACAGTTGAGAGGTGAAGCTGGCTGCCGAGGAGGTCAAGGCGCTTTTTATTTTGAGGCAGTGGAGTGTGGGGCTCCTCAGCGGTGCACCTCGTCTTCTTTGTCTGTCTGAGATCTTGTAACAACAGCCAGTGGGTTGTCAACGAGCCGAGTTTTGCACCGCCCCTCATGAACATTAAACAGCACGGCAAATAGGAGACGAGCGCTCGACGAGGCAGAGAAATATGTCAAAACATCAGAGAAGTAGACAGGCAAAAAAAAAAAACACCTGATGGGAAAGAACGGGAAATATGCATGATGCTTCAGATTCGGAGTTTCGCTCAACGCTCTTCTGTCGCGCGACTTCTAGAGCGTAAAGTGAATAAGGAAGAGGGTAGACTCAGATAGTCCTATTAAATGTTTTCGCTTGCGATTTGCGGCTGAATTCTCCAGGGCTGTTTCCTTGTGATGTGTAGCTCGGCAAACCGTTGGAGTCTGTGATAAAGGTCTCCAGTCAAAACGCATCTCCTCATCGGGTGTTCTGTCGTGTGTGACTGAAAGCGTCACGTCCTCAATCAAAATGAGGCCATACATCTTCAGCCCTCTTTGCTATCTCCCCTCTATCGCTCTCTTCCCCTGGTGACCTTCAAGCTTTTTATTTTATCTCTATCCTAGTGATTAAGTGTCTGGAATGCATGTGATGATGGTGGCAGCCTAATGAATGATAGACCCTTGGCAGCAGTACCTCTGGGAAGCAACGTTTACTGCTTGCTGCGCTCTGGCTAAAAATGAGTGAGCTACAAAGATGTTTTGAATCTTACACTTGTCTCGTTTTAATCTAAAATCAACTCCATCCCCTTCTAGACCACCTTTTCTCTTGGTTTTGTTTTCTTTTTGCACAGTCTCTCCTTATTTTTAGTGCCTCTCTGGCGGCACAAGAGAGGAAATATAACGGTAAATTTGATGTAAACACTTGGGTTTCCAGCAGAGAAAAATGAGAAGTGTAGCTGCTGCCGAAATGGCTGGCCACTTAGGTCCAGTGTGAGTGCACGACCGGCTCTCCAATGCACTGGAATTATGTCCCCAGCTGACCGCTGCCGATCAAATAATAACAGACTCTAGAATGGCACTGACACTCAAGTTCACACCTGGGTCAAAAGGCTCTGTGCTGCAGGCACAATGGAGGATTGTGCCCCAAAATGCTCATTGACTGCAGCGACTCTTTACTGTGGCTTACTGAGTGTTATTGTTTTACGTAATGTTTAAAACATTTTAAAACTGTGTGTTTGTGAACAATTCACAGTTTTTATAGCTTATAATTAATGCTAGGGTTTGTTCAAATCCCTAGAACTAAGTATTAACGTTTAGTGTGTAACTTTCACAATGTTTGCACTACAGACATGAATCAAATTGTGTGGCTTTAAGGAGAAAGAGTAGGTATTTTTAAGTAGGTATTAAAGATATTAAGTGACATTCATCTTATGCCTGCTGTATGATTAAGCAAAAGACATTGATTTATACACACAGAAACACACATCTTGCATCATACATCAATCATCTTGGAGACATTGCCACAGTTCTTCTGGATTTAGTGTGTCTCAGTTTGTTCTGTTTCTTCATGTCATTCCAGACAGACTGGATGATGATATCAGATCTCTGTGTGGAGCACTGGCTGTTGTCAGACTCCTTGTGCAAACAAAAATCTCCCTGGATTATTACTGTTAATAGCAAAATGAATGTTTGAACATGCAAACTGATTTCCTACTGATAGGCTACAGCAAAAGATGGAAATAGCTGACTTGAAGCAGCTGGTGAAAATACTATTGTTCAAAAAATTTTGGTCACCACTCTACATACAAATGCAATACATGATATTCTGGTCTAAAATTTGTCGCACTTCTATATCACTGTTCCGCATTTCTAGTTTACAAATCAACTGACATGTCAAATTTCGTTCTAGATTCTTCTACGATTCAACACTTGAATTATTAATAGTTTAAAGTGAGAAGAAATCAGGCGGTTTTCTCTGTATTGAAGCTCTGGTGGCTTTGTGTGCGTGTATGTGTGTGTGTGCGAGTTTATGTGGTTTATGAGGACACAAATTTGTATAATGACATTGGTATCCCTGTGTGTCTCCCCCCCCCCGGTGTCCCTGTAATTCAAAAGGCTTAAAAAACATACAAAATGGTGTTTTTTTGGAAAATCGAAGGGGTAGGTTTAGGTGTAGGGTCAGTGTAGGGCAATACAGTTTGTACAGTATAAAAGCCATTACTCCTATGGAGAGTCCCCATAAATCACAAAAACCAATGTGTGTGTGTGGTGTGATCATAGTGAAGACGAACTGTGGTTCTGGGGCTAGTGGATCAGTGTTGTTAAGAGGGCTTGCATTGTTCAAACTGATCCTATTGTCCTCTGTTCTGCAGGCATCAAGGGCATTCAGAACTCTGACTATACAGCTAGTGGACACAGTCTATTCCTGCTTACAGCGAGGGTTGTTTGCCCAAGGACATAGGGACACTTGCTTCCTCAAACACAGATACATACAGGTCATGTAGGAGTCAGCTTTCAGAGAAAATGCAGAGTTTTGCTGATTGGAACAGTCGGCAGCGTTTTATGTAGTTGGAGTAAGTGGTTTTCGGATCTAGCTGTAGCTTTCAGAGGCGGTTTATTAACAGTACCGCACTTCCGCCGTGGGCTTCATACAAACCTGCTGAGTTTTTCTGCTCATTTTAGACAACTCCCACCGGAGCTGATGCCCTGATTGTTTGAGAAACCTGACAAGTGCGAGCCATCTCAGAGTTCAGCTTGAACACATCCGCGCAGGCCGGATCTCATTCGGAAAACTCGGGAGAATCAAGTCATTTCCATCTGCTCTCCCGATCTATCATCAGTGTCATATTTCATTGATATTGCTTTCATTTTTGTTCTGTCAGGGAGGGCACAGTCCTGCTGTCGAGCATATAAACAACTGTATTTTACGGGGCTCTTGTGCAGCGGGGTGGCTCTCAGCTTTATTTTCAGCACACTATGGTTTGTATCATTCTCTCTATTCGTCACACACGCACACACAAACACATCCTGGGCCCAATCACAAGCCCAAGGCAGAATGTGTCTTCAGTGAATGACTGTCACCTCTCAGTGTCAAAACACATTCAAAACATTGTTGACAACCAGGCACTGACTCTGCATCGATTTACTACTCAAGCGAAAGTGTTTTATCCCGCTGAACGTTGAGGGTTTTTGTCAACTTGCTTTATTTATTTAGAGAGTGTAAATTCTTTGCTGGTGGCTTCCTCAAAGCTGCGCTACATTTGCTGCTTTTAATGTGCAAATCACCTTGTTCTGTGCTGCCACCACTTCCCATAGATGCCAGTCCGCCTCTGCTTTCACGCTTGCGTACTCCGCTCTGCTCTTTTCTCCCCCCCGCTATAACACTTTTGTCTTTAGCTTTACTTAGCAGTGTGCCCCCAGTCCACTTGACCTGTTTTCACTCAATAACTGTTCATTTAGCTTGGAAAAAGGGACCGTTTCTAAAGCAGCGTCCTGGCTCCTCAGGCTTTATGAACGAGCTCATCAAATGAAGAGGGGTTGTAGGAGTGTTAGTGACTCGTGGAAAGCCCTGAGCCTGGCCTGAGCCCTCATTAATGACTTTAGAGAAGCAACCAGCGCTGATGAGCCTAACCCCTCGAATTACTCCGCTTTCGTGTGAGCCGGTGCATTGTAATGCTTGTTTGAGTTTAATAAAATGCCAGATGAGGATCGGTTCTTGATTGGGAGAGGGCTTGGAGTGCTCTGGGAGCCATTCCCGGTTAACAAGTGCGAATTTTGGTTTCAGTGGATTACGCAAGAGTGCTTTATTTTCTCAAACGTCTGATTTTTTTTTTGATGGGGTAGTAACATAGGCTGGCAGGTTGGTGTGGAGCCTGACAGTTTTGTGTTCTGTTGACTGACACACCGCACTGAGACGTCTCCGCTGGGGGTAACGCACCAGACCACACCAGAGGAGGGACAGTGCGACATGGGGGGGAAGAAACGTTGCACATTTGACAGCTCTTCTGTTTTGCACTTCTGGTTTGTCTTTCTCCAATCCCTCCCACCTACCCACCACCCTCGTCCTCCTCTTCCTCTCTTTTAGAATTTCTGTGCATCAGCACCTTCCCTAAGGTGGACGATCTAATCAGGACGGTATCATTTCTCTCTCCTGCGGCAAGCTTTGCCTCGGCAGCACCTGTCAAACGCTCTCTGTCAGAGGGCAGAGTGACTTTGAAACCCTACAAATGACCCTAGACAGCTTTTCTCTCACGATATCTTTCACAGATCTTGAAGAAATGTGCTTCGTCTTGCATACAGATGACTTGTCTGCTGGAAGTTGTGGTTTCTGTGAAAATATAGCACTTTTGTTAGAATCAATTTTTTTCAGTGAGGTTATACATGAGCAAAATAATTTTTTTTTTTATCTATGACTTTTTTTGGAGAAAAAAAATATTATTTTACTGACATTAAATAACAAATAAGCAAGACACATTTTTGTGCTTCTAACAAATTCATGAAATTCATTTAAAACCAAAAACTATCTTATATATAATATGTTATTTTAAAATAGTTTAATACCTTTTTTTCGCCCGAAAATGTGCTGTGATGTATCGTAGTTGATTCTAAATTGATGATTGCCTTCCAGATCGCTGGCTCCTCGTTCTTCTGTTTTTGGTAGCAACACAAAAACGTCTCTGAAGTCTTTTTAGTGTGCTTTTAGCGTGTTTGCCACCATCCCAGCTGGAGTGCAGTTTTCTCGTTCCCTGTGTTGCCATGACATTATCAACAAGAACAAACTTTGGGCTTGTGACAGTCAGCCTCCGCCAGTGTTTGCTAAAGATAAGTGAAAGAGCCACAGGTCTTCAGATGCCTCGACAACACACGCCAAAGGGAAAATAAAGAGACGGACCTCTGGCCAGCCATTGTCTGTTTGGAATGTAGATTCGTTCCTCTCTCTGCAAACACTTTCCACGCCAGAGCACTACGTGAAAGCGTTCCCTCATGCTATGTTGTGTTTTAACTCAATTATCAAAAGAAAACCGGCCTTCCACGGCCATCGGGCTTGCATTGTCCTAGCGGTTTGTCATATTTTTCCATGTCGAAACAAATTCAATTGGAAATCTAATTCTGTTTGTGAGGGAGCTGATTAGCAGGGCAGCGTTTCACTGGGGACAGTTTATGGTGTGGTAATGGAATGACATGTATAAATTGTCATCTGACACAGAGATTAAGTGAACCGGAGCACAGTAAACATTGCCGACACATCTCCTTTCGGTTTATACCCTTCACCCTGCCCTAGAAGGTTAAGACTCTTGGTTAGATGATTGTGTGGAGAACAGGGGCAGAAATTAACTGATATTTCCCCCCTAGAGTTGATTTCCAGTGGCATCTTTTTTACTCTGTCTGTTGTCTTTTATGTCAAATAATTCAATTTAACTGGGTACTTCATTCAGTCAGAATACTATAGACTTGTATCAATAAAATACAAAATTATTTTCTTACTTAAGACTTTTGCAGTTTGTGCATGTGCTTAACAAAACTCCAGCGTTTTCACGGGTGACTGGCTATTGCATTCATAAGTTTAACAGAAACTACAGTATTTGGTTATGTTATAATAAAAATAAATAAAAATTGCGCAAAAAGAAATCTGATGAAACGTGTAATGCCACAGCCTAAATGCAACGCTGCAATCAACACTATCAACTCTATCATAATAGAATTGCAGAGGGGCATTTTTTGCCCCTTATCTTAAAAGTGCTCATTTTGGTGGCATTACGCCCACAATCCGTTTCCGACCCTGGTATTTGAACCAAGCCGCTGAACTTCAAGGTTACACCAAGGCCGTGGAATATTCTCCCTGGCGTGGCGTGTGCTGCCCCTGCACTAATTCTGGCAAGGACCCGGCCTTCTTTCTTCAGAGAGATGGGATAGGAAGATATGCATTTTTTGGTCCGTGGCTGCGCGATATTAACCTCAGCTCTAATTGCCTGTGTCAGCTGTGGGCAGGGATAGCGAGGCGTGATAACTTAATGCGCCAGCCCCGGATCCTGCTGACTCAAGCACAGCATGTGTTTTCCTGCGCCTTTCCTAGCCCAGGACAACGCTACAGAAATCTAAACAAGATGTATGCGCTGCCTGCATCCCGTGCATGCTCCTAAATAGTTTGTCACTGCCGCTTTAGAATTGGATGTGAACTGCGCTCCTGGGAAGGTAGCTGAGATGAAAACTCATCTGGATGTAAACATATGGCAGGCGGTTAAGTGTGATAGGTGTGTTGGTGGTTAATTAGCAGAGGATAGCGACGGAGACTGTGTGCTTGCACGCGTGTTATCGTGGCCTCGGCCTCATGCCTTTTGTTTATCTGGCACGCGGTCAGGCTGCAGCTGCGTCGGCCTGAGCCGATGTGTGTGTGCTCACACCTGCCCGCTCCTCTCCCGCTAATCAGAGCAGATTACACTCTGCAATTAGTCTCCCAACAGCTCATCACACCACGCCAAGACCAGAGCTCTCATCTCCTCAAAATCAGCCGCACTTGGCAGCAAAAGGCGACCGCCGAATATATAAGATCTCTCAGCCTGCGGAGCAAGGAAAGAGAGATCTTAGGAAAGGTAACTCTCACTTCCCTGTCTTCTCTTGCCAGCGACACATTCTACATCTGTTATCCGCGCCTGCTGTTTATGCTGGAATATGTGTTTATGGAGGGGGGGTTTATACGCCTGTGTGTCCTCCGCTCCTCGCAGGGCCCGTTAATCTGTCTAGATCAAATAAAAGTCGTCAGTGATGATAAATCCTGCTTGAGACCATCAGCTTGAGACCCCAGGCTTCGCCGTTGCTAGGCAACTGTGTCAGAGGAGCATTGTCAGATTGCGTGGCTCCACTTTTCCGCCAAAGCTTTGGCAGAAGGTACAAACACCTGACTCCCTCAGATTAGGCAGCCTTTAAGGAAGTGTGCGCCTGCCACTGATCAAACTCAGCTCCCGCTGATGTGTGTATGAGTGAGGCAGAGAGAGATTGAGAAGGACGGGATATATGTTTGATTACTTCTATCTGTCTGCTGTCCAGGTTTGAGAAGGATTCAAACTCTCTGTTAGATTCAGGACACGAAAAAGTGACTAAAAGTTTCTGAAAAAAGTCTCTTACGCTTACCAAGTCTGCATTTGTTTGACCAAAAATATGGTAAAAATACTGAAACAGTATTACAATTTCAAATAATAAGTGTTTTCTGTTCTTATAGATTTTAAAATGTAATTTATTTCTGTGATGACAAAGCTTATGTTTTTTTAGCATTATTACTCAAGTCTACTTCACGATCTTTCAGAAATCTTTCTGGTTGTGCTGATTTTGTGCTCAAAAAGCATTTCTTATCATCGATGTTGAAAAAAGGTTTTTGTTGAAACCATAATACATTTTTCAAGATGCTTTGATGAATAGAAAGTTCAAAGGACATCATTTATTTGAAATATTTTATTATAATAATAAATGTCTTTGCTGACACGTTTGATCAATTGAATGCATTTTTAAATGCATTTTAATTTCTTTTTTTTTTTAAACATTTCTTTTCTTACTTTTATCTATATTTCATTCCCTGTTTACACACAATAATGGAGACACTCTTCATTTAATGGTTGCGATGCACTCTAAATTATTGAGATGGAAAGAAATAAGGACTTTAATGAGTCAGATTCGCATTTATTTGAACTATTTCAACTTATTAATGATTTCACTGTGATTATTTTGTCCTTGATGTAGTTTCAGTAGTGATGTTGTGGCACTGTCAGAATATTTTAATAAGTTGTTCCACATTGGCTGCACGCTGGGAAACTGGAGTACTTCCTCCAGCGCTGCAGACATCACAGTAAGCCTGTATTAAGGTACATTTGTGCAGTTATTGCTGTTTTGTAGAAAAATTATGCAGCCGTACATTGGCTATGTAAATTGAGTAAGTCCATGATGAGCTTGTGTTCTCTCACTCTTTCTCTGGCTACGTTCACCTCTTAATAGAAAAATATCTGCAGTATCAGTAAACCAATTTATCAGTTGCCCGGTCTTTTTGGTAAGCAGACCTGTAAATGCAGAATGCTGCGCTTATTCTGAATAGAATGCACAGAATTTCCCTGAGGATCTATGTACGGGGGCCTTGAGTTGAGCGTTGAATTACCAGTATCACGGATTGTCTGTTTGCTACATGGCAGCTGTTTCCTATAATTCCTGCATTCATGAAATGCTTGTGTTTTGCAAATGACAGCTGGGTTCATTTGTATTTTCACCTGGGTCAAATTTTAGTTTCCGCCACGGGCACAATTTCCATTTAATAATGCCACACTGCTAAAAATATGGGGGGGAGAAACTGTTGACACAAGTATTTACAATTTAATGGTGTTCACCTTTGCACATGTGCTGTTTAATTGAGGAATAAATAATTTGCAACCATTTAACCTTAACTGCAAATCAAATGCAATGAATAATATTTTAATTATGCTGTACCAGCACTGCCAGCGCATGAGTATTTGTGCGTGCACATGTTTATGCGTGTGTGATTTTGACTGCCTAAATTTAGTGGTGCAGAGAGCAGCTGTTTTACTCACCTCATTAAGGGCTGCATCCTTTACAGATGAACAGTGATGCTCATAATAAGATCAGCCGTCGGTGCACAAAAAAAATCTAGCTCACAAAAATACACTGTACATTTGAGATGACCTCGCGTGGACTTATTTTTAAAGACAACTTGAACTTCGAAAGTCACTCTGTTTCTCTATATCTAAAGGTGTATATATATATATATATATATATGTGTGTGTGTGTAATATTAGGGCTGTCAAATGATTAATTGCATCCAAAAGGATATATGTGTGTGTACTGTTTATATTTATGTATATATAAATACGAACACATGCAAGCATATATTTAGGAAAATGTTTGTTTACATATTTATATATGATATAATATAATAATATTAATATTAATATAAATGCATATGCAAAATATTTTAAAAATATACACTGAATGTGTCTGAATTTATATTTACATAATAAATAAATAGAGTACACATGCATAAATTATGTAAACAAAAACCTTTGTCAGCACTAATATACATATTTTCTCCTTTTGCTTACTGTAAAGAAGTAGACACATTCAGATAAAGAACACCTTTGTGTATTGTTAGATTTAAAAATTACATTATTTCCCTCTTTTTTTTTTATTATATTTTTCATACATTTGGTCGTACATTTGTGAAATGTAGTCAAGCACATCAGCACTCTCAAGGCTGCTTTACAGCATAACAGATATTGTTTTATATGAAAGCTGAATGAATGTGGAGTGATCATGTTTGAAAGGAGAGCAGGTCAAATGAGCAGGAGAGCTTAAAAATCTTGCTCACGTGCTCTCACTGACCCCGCTATCACTGAGACGGCTTTGTTTAGCGCTGATATGGACTCTCTTGCTCTGGTTATAACTGTACCATGAGCTTAATTCAGGAGCGCCGCCTGCCACAATGATGAATGATAGCTTATCTCCATGACCACAGTTGACCTCTGGGACTTATTCAGCTGGAGGTGTGTGCTTGTGTGTCAGTGCGGGTCAGGTTTTGTCGACACTGCAGGGGCCGGCGAATGACCCAATGAAGCAAATGGCTCAATAAATATATTAAATATGTTTTAAAGTAAATGCATAGAGGTTTTTGCAAGGGTTAAGCCTCATTGGCTCAGTATAAAACTAATGGAAATTGATTAACGTGATTGAAAGGTGTATGTATGTAAAGTATAGTATTAGGGCTTTATTATTGTAATCGATTTGCATTTTTATAAAACGGTGTCAGTTCTAAAATCTAGTAGTCTAGCCTGTTTTCAGTTAATAAACTGAACACACCTCCCATCCAATAAATCGCAATAAGCTCTGTGATTTGTTACTATTTGCTTATAATAATGCGTTTTCAAAAAACAAATGACTTTTTATTACCGTATTCCAACAGTTTTTTTCTTTGTTTCCAATGAAAAATGAACACTAGAGATAAGGATTTTGCTACCAGAGATATAGTTTTTATGACAACCACCATTTAAATATTTATATTTTAAAAAACTAAATGGAGTAGAAATATAAGTATGAATTTAAAGTTAATTAGTGTTTTAGCTTTAATATTATTAACACTTTATTGAATGTAATTAAAGTGTTTGCCAAAAAAAATGCTAAATTTAACCTTCAGTATTATGATGTAGTACCAATACTCTCATGTATTTTACAGCAGTAGTTATAGTTGAGAATTTATTTATTTATTTATTTTTTTTAGAATCTTTGCCATGTAATGTAGTTGATATGCGAGCCTGGTCAACAAAAACAGTCATAAGGGTCAATCTTTTGAAATGTACACATTATCCGATCACCTGGAAATCTGAGGGAGCTATTGCTACAAATATACCTCCAGCGTCTATACCAAGACTGGTTTTGTACTCCAGGGTCACACGTATATCCAAAAGAATCAATACTGAATTAAATCAAAATCAAATGAAACTGCAAACTTGTGAAGCATAATGAAATCATCAAAGGCTTAGTATGTATCATAACTATAAGGTGGTTAATTTGCATTAACATGTTTTATATTGTTTCTGTTTATGTCCCTGTTTTGTGTCACTGTGGAAGAGGATGCTGGGTGATTAGAGGTGGATCCTGAGGTACAGGAGCTGGTATTATCATCGGTGCGTGAATGAACGTTTCTGATCCAGGCTTGGTGATTAAAGATTAAGACTGCTTTACAACCTCATCTAGCAGGATTTCTGCAGAAAGTCGGGAATCCTGGGCCGTGATGTTGCCGTGTGTGAGTTGTGTCCTGCACTGAACTGTGATTTACTGAGTTAAAGGCCTCTCTCTCTTTCCCTTGAAGGACTTCACCATCACCTTGGTCCTTCTCTCAGTCCAGTGCTTGCTCTGATAACATCAGTCTCCACTAAGGGAGGCTTATCACTGAGCCAGGCCTGCCATTGTGTTTATGGCTGTGCTTTGAATCAGTAAGACTCCTCTAATATATATCTGCAGGGCTCGTAAAGGAGCCGGTGTATAGCTTTTATTGACTCCTCTGGAAGACATTGGAGACGTAGATCAAAAGGAATGTGCTCTGAAATGATTTTGGTTGGGGACGAATATACTTTTGTTTAAGAACGAGCAGTTTGCTTACTGTCTTCCCCTTTGAGTATTAAATGTGGAAAATGGATGCAGTTGTTGTTTGTTTTAGAGTCGATTGCTTTGCTCTTGTTCCAAAATGTAGTGAATCCTAAATGAACTTGTTTTAGTCAGATTCTTATGTTGCATGTATTGTGCACAGAGGATGTGATGTCAGAATGAATGCATTGGCAGAAGTACTGTACGTATATAGAAGGAATAATAAGAAATTCAAATTTTATTCAATACATGAAATATCTACAAATACTTAAGTGTAATTACTTCTTTCCATGTCCACTTCAAAAGAAATTCACAAAAGCCATTTTATGTCCATCAGAAGCACTTTAAATTAAGTAAAGTGTCTACTTTTAAGGTTTCAAATAAGTTGGGAGAATAAAATGTTTGAAATAATGTTAAATTGTCATTCAGTGTAGCACAATATTAATGTAAACCTTCAAACAAATTGCTTATTCTTACTTGTACATATTAAAATATATAAAAGAAGGATGCATATTCAATTGTTTAGTTTTAAATGAGTAAAAAAAATACTGACAAATGGGTAAAAAATAGGATAGTGGCAAATTTGTAAAATGTAAAACTGCAACTAATTAGTATTTGGGGTGAATGTAATTCATCTTTTAATGTGTCATAAATTTTGTTGTAAATATTCCTGACAAGATTGTTTCAATGAATGACATTTTAGTGGGTAAATTCAGTAAATCAGGGGAAAATGTGTGATATGTATTTTTGGCTTAAAAGAAAATTGCGATTCATTTAAACATTTAAGCAACAACAATTTTAAGACGTATTACATTTATTATAATTTTTTGGTTAAACCCTTCTTCGTCTTTGACCCATATAATGGTTTATATTTTGTAATGTAATATTTAGCTTTTATATTTCATATTTTAGTTTATATTTACATTTTTATTTTTATTAGTTGTACTTCAGCATAAAATTGCAATTATTTAACAAAGCAACAATTACATCTTTTTTATTATTATTTAAAATTTTTTTGTTACCTAAAAAAAAAGTAAAATAAAAGAATATTTGAAATAGTATAGGTTTTAGTTGATGATATCATTGACCTGAATGTGACCCAGGCCATTAGCATTAGTCATCCAAACCCTATAGAAATAAAACACTTGTTGAGCCTTCCATGAGGATCTGTGAGGAGTGGTAGTTTTATTTTTTTGATAGTTAGGATGCAGGCTTGAAAGGCAGTATACACTGAGGCAGCTCAGTACAGTTTAAAAGGGTGCTAATGTTTCTGTTTATGGTGTACAGTATAGCTGCTGTTCTCTCTCTCTCTCTCTTGGTCTGGTAATAAATGCTCCTGCTGCAGGCTCCCACAGGTAGTCAGACTGGAACAATTATAATCTTCCCAGTGCACCCGAGACCGCGGCCCCTCCCGCATGTAATACCATTAATTGCATTGTTACGTGTTATTGTACCGAGTGGCACTGCCGTCTTGAGTGCTGTTTACTAATGAAATGCGTTGTGCAGTGAGACAGTTTGCGCCCGTTTAACACGCCTATTAAACCTAAAGCAGCCATACTCTGATCCCTCATTCCTTTTGGGATTGAAGAAAAATAAAGAAAGAAAAACTACAACTGAAGAGTTCCCATGAGGCGCACCTTCATTAGAAGCCTGTTAGAGCGGCCTGAGTGAACAGGAAGAAGTTTCCTTTTCCCCCGCCAGCACATACCCTCTTAAAAATGAAGGCTCTTCGGTGGTTCATTGCAACACTTTGGCTTTAGCAAAGAACCATTTTTTTTGGTATATAAGGTTGTTGTGGTACTACAGCACTTCAGTTGGGAATACTGTATTAGAATATTCAGTGCAGTTGAATTAAAATTTATATCTATAGTGTTTTTCACAGTACAGTACGTGGAGTTTCGAAGCTGCTTCACAGATATTTTTTTTCTTGCCTCGTTTCTGCAATTAAGAGTAGCTGTTATCAGAGGTGACTGTGTAAAAGGTAAAGTGACAAAAGTAATGAT
>JAUMHI010000061.1:5000624-5016021 GCA_032359435.1 Enteromius unitaeniatus
CTTGCCTCGTTTCTGCAATTAAGAGTAGCTGTTATCAGAGGTGACTGTGTAAAAGGTAAAGTGACAAAAGTAATGATAGAAATAAAAATGAAAGCAATTAATACATGTTGTGAATATTCTATTGAGCTTGAAACTATTTATTTAAAATGTTAATATTAATTTAAAATTCAAGATTAAATTTCTATTATTATTCATTTATTCACTAAAAATAAGTACAAATTATGCATTAGAACAAACATAAATAATAGAGTAAGATAATAATGAATTTAAATAGTTTATTAGGTTTTAAAAGTGGGAAAAGTTATCTAATTAATGTTACTAACTAAATGTATTTATTTTAATTATTATTAGTATGATAGATACAATAAAATATGTTTATGTTCTTGTTCTTTTTTTTGTATTTAATTTAATTGTATTTTATTTTATTCAGATAACTGACTGCATGAATATTCTAGCAAGAAATTTTGTTCAATAATGCATTAGAGTGGTAAAAGTTTTGGTCACTCATTTGCCAGTATGTGCTGTTTTTTGTAACTTTTTGAAGTTTCTTTTTCCATATAAATGTTTTAATTTCTAGCTTTCTTAAAAAAAAAAAGTAGCAGTTCTTTTCGGAGCTTAAAACCTTCTTCAGTCTAGTAAGAGCCTTTTTGTTTCTAACCTTTAGTATTTTTTGTAGGTCTTTTTAAAGTTTTTATCCGATTGTGGCCTGCTGATCAGCTGAATTGAGTGGTTTGGGTGAGCAGCATCTTAATTTTCATTAAGTGCCCTCTCCCCTCGAGGCCCTGCATCCTTGGACTCAGCTGCTAACTGGGTTTCCCTTGTCACAGATACACTGGCAAATTCAATTTCCTGTCTCGCGGGTTTTCTCCGCAGGCCCTGAGCCGACGCTCGCAACAACAGGGACTTACTCTATCATACCGCAGCCCCAGGTTGAGCCTGGTGACTAGGATACAGTTACCCATCATCCTCCCGTGTTTCCTGTCGAGATATGCCTGTACATGTGTTGGAGGGTTGTGCGGACATTTTTCTCTGCTCGCGCCTCTGTCATTGGGATTAGATTAGCCTGTACTCTCATGCCTGGATGCTTTGCTGTATTAGCTGAGCCCCAGCAGGGCAGTGGCATTCATGGGGAGATGGCCGGTTTCTACAATAGAGATAAAGCTGCTGGATTTCAAATCACACTATGCTCACTGACCTTCTGTGAAATGTTAAACCTCAGCCCAGCTCGACCGCTGCGCAATCTCGCCGCCTGGCAAGCACCGCCGAGAAGATAGAAACCTATGGGAGGAGAATTCTGAGGGAATTTGAATGTCAAGGTGTGTGTCTGTGTGTGTCCACGTGGTTTAAAAGCTCTGGGTCCATTTGATTTGCGGTGTGATAAAAGGGGGCTCTGTGGTGTAGTGGGTCATATGCATCAATGCAGCAGCTCTGTCGAATACGGTTCATCTCTGCCGGGTTGGGAGCTGCAGCCATTCTGATTTTATCACCGTTTGTCCCCTCCGGGCCCATGCTGGCCTGTCCTGGGTGGTGGTTGCTTAATGGTTGAGGATCGTAACTGCTGCCAGAGAGGGCTGTGGTTTAATTCCAAGTAGAAGCTGAAATCATTGCCCTGAATGGGTTTTTCAGTTGCTGATGTTCTTGGTGCCGATATAGGTGTATATGTGTGTGTGTGTGTGTGTGCATATATGAAGAGTTCATTTGCAAACAATTTTAACAATTCATGAAACAATTTTCATTGCGCATTGTAGTTAATATCAATCAAACTGCAGTTTTTTTTGTTATTATTATTTTACTAGGTTATAACTAACATAATAAAACACAATAAAAAAACATGATTTTTGAAAAACAACAAAAAAAAGATTTGTTTTTGCAAATAAACTCTTCATATATGTTTATTTTCTTGTTTATTTTGTAATATTATATACTGTATTTTTTATATATATTATGCACACATACACTCAAAAGCACAAAAATATGTATATGATTATTAAAAACTATTTTAAATGTGTGAAATGCATCAATAAAGCAATCTGTTTTAAAATACATTATGAACTAACAATACACATTATTATATAAAAACATCTATACAAATGTATAGAATTTACATTATATACTGTTTAAATATTAATATTTAATTTACATATATTTATATAACATTTACACACACACTGTATGTATGTATGTATGTATATATATGTATATATACTATACATAAATAATACAATATTATTATTATTACAATGTATATTTTCTTCAAATGTGTATATATATTTTACACACAAATATAAGTACAAAAGTAATATATATATATAAAATATTGTATTGTATTATTTTTATTCTTATTCTTATTTTAAAAATAGTCATTTTATATCTTTTATGAAATGCACCACAAAACTAAACCAAAAAATGCTGTTTTGGAAACTTGATTGCTATTTACTGCAAACTAGCTGTCTCACTGCCTGGGTATCCAGTATGCCACAGGTTTGTGATCTCAGCCCATAGAAAAGTCCAGTGCTGATTATAGCGAGGCTGACCTGAGTTCTTCACGCTGCTGTCAGAATGGTCATGGTGCAGGCTGCATTGCTTCATGAGGGGGTTGGTAGATGTATTGAGATCCATTAGGCATGATTACATTATGGATATAACTCCATGGCTGAACACAGCTTTCTACTTGTATGGAGATCCATTACAGCATTTATTCAAAGCTCTTGTTCAATTTGTACCTCTCTTTGCCTCTGATGTATCCAATAAGGAAATCTGAAAGAAAAAAAGAATAAAGCCATGGTGGTAATAAGCTGAGATGTGCTGGAAATCGGATAGTTTTAATGGGGTCTCCGATTCCGATGGAAATGAAGAGAAATTGCGGCGATCCTCTGGGGTTCACGGGTGAAAGAATTAACACAGCTTGTCACTCTGTCCCAGCCGTCCTCCGGTTACCAGGGTAACGGACGCCCATGTGCCTCGGAGTAAGTGTGGTGACACAGTTGCCGCTGCAGCCTGACTGAAGCTCTCCTCGCGGGCAGCAGCCCAGCCAGAGCTCGAACGAGCAGGAATTGGAGTTTCTATCTACACAGAACAGTGATAATTTACCCTAATGACCTCTTTGGGGAAAATATATGCAGCCTCTGACACTATCGAGTCTTTGTTTCTGCTTCAATGAGCTCTCAGCTACTAGGTAGAACATTCATGGTAATCTGCTTTTTGGCGATGTGATACAAAACAATTTTAGAATATCATCTCTTAAATCCAGCTTTGTGTGCTTAAATTAGAACAGGATCATCTAGATACTATTGAAATGGTGGCTACTTCCTTGTCGACCGTACTTTTGGTCTAGTAAATAGCCTTGTTAGGGTTTCAAACTGGAAGGCTTAGTAGGAGTGAAGGGAGCAATCCGTAGTTAATATAGGGATTCTACGATTTAACTGCTTTTTTCAGTAGCATGACAGTCGCTTGGTGGTTTTCAAAGTACTGCAGCTTTTCCAAGAGTCTTTTTTCGTAACTAGTAGCAGTGTAGCGCAACCACAAAGCTACATTGCTGTTTTCAATATCACATTGTAATTTGCATGTAGTTAAGTGAGTTAAGTCAGTAACCTGGAAAATCAGATTCATTATAGCGAATTGATTAATGTAAAGAGATTTTGTAAATTAAGTTAGAATCTAAATAGTATTTTAAGTCTTTATTTTTTAATTGATAATATATATTATATAATTATTTTTTTTTTTATTCAAATGTAATATGTAACATAATGCTGTTCATTGTTGTTTTCAACTTTATCATATATAATATATGATTAATAAAAATAAAAAATACCTAATTAAATTATTTATATTTTAAATATATTTCTGTATGTAATATTTATTTTAATATACTTTTTTATAATGCATTAAATATAATATTCAATATTTAAAATATGTATTGTTATATTTTATAAGTATTAGTAAAAAAATAAATATTGTTTAAAAAACATATGAAAAAGAAAGCATTCTTTTTGTATATAGTGTTTTTAAATATGCACACGCATTCTTCAGACCTTTTATTTTAGAAATTTGAAATGCTACTAACTCAATTTCTTTTTGTAAGTGGTCAGTAACTTGACTGTACTGTGGCTACTTTAAATTGGCAATTGGCTGTAGATTGGCAAGATATGGTTTCAAAGTAGCTTCCACAACACTGGAAAGAACATTCCATTGAGTCAGGCATTCATTAATATACCAGATGTGTTTAGATACAGTTTAAGATATCGTCTGCTCTCACTGACGGTCGAATGAGGCTTTGCTCTTGGGCAGGTAAGAAGAGAAGACTTGTCTGCGGCTTAAAACGTGTTTTTATAAGTTTACATATTTTGTCAAACATCGCCCTGAATGTTGTTGAACAATCCTTAACTTGCATTAAACATGAAACATTCCTAGTTAAGAATGACAAGAAATTGATGCTCAGACAACTCACTTGTGTGAACCAGCATCTCGTAGTGAAATTGTTCACAGACTGTCTGTGCACAAGGTTTCTTGACTTTGAATAAGTACACTAGGGTAGATTAATCAAAAGAGTGGTTATAAATCATTTCTGCAAGTGCTAACCCATGATAACCCTGTTAAGCTGTGGAAACTCTTGCTCAATACTTGGCTCTGGGCATAAGTATACTGTGAGCAGAGAGCTGCACAGACCAGCTGTAATTAAAAGCTGTAGTTTCAAATGGGATAAAAAGACTCGCTGCAACTTTTGTAATGTTTTTTTCATGCCAAGATTAAAGTCCTTTGATTATTTGTTGTGTAATTGGGGCTATTTGAACGCAGAGTGGTTGTTTTGTGTCTGCTTAGTCGAGGCTTTGAGTTGGACATGGTTTTCGCTTTGAGCCGAATTAAATCTCTACCTGCCACTTTTCTGTTGTGGAGTGATAAGAGAGCCGCTTTAAAAACAGCCTGAGTGCAGCTATTTACTGCCTCTGTGGCAGAGAGAATGTGACCTTTCACCTCTCCTTCGTCCCTTGAGTATTGACAGCACATGACTTTTTTTTTTGTTCGAGCCGAGACCAAAACTGGATTTGTTTTTATATTGTCGGGGATGTGGATTACCAGCTTCAAGAAAATGCCAGGAGTCCTCCAGCTAAGTTTGTTTTTCTCATGCAAATTACATTTCTTGTCTCTGTTTTCGCTGAAACGTGTCTCTGCAGCTCGTAGGAGCTCACGGGGCTGTGTCCAATCAGATGTGCCGGGGGCGGGGCTTCGCCAGTTAGGTTAGTAGGGCATGACATGTGATTCCAGAGGAGGAGGAGCCTCTGCAGGTCACACCCTTTGAGAGAATTCTTACAGGTAAACACTGAGCAGATGAGTCAAGGCTTGCCGCGATTTTGACGTAGGCTGTGTAGTGTTTATGCCCTCAAAAGAGAGCTATTACGTACTTTGGAGTACCTCGGAAATATGGGTATCGTGGTGTGAGATTACATATAAATGTGTTTCTGTCTAGAGGGAAGGAAGGTGTTTGTCACAAGAGCTGAGAGAAGATTACGCCAAGCTTATGAATGAAATCTCTGGGCAGGTACAGAGTTTATTTTTACTTTCTCAAAGGCCCATTTATATGTCAGGTTGATATTAAGTGTGATGCGAGTAAGGAAATGGGAGTCTTGTGGGATGGATGGCAATTGTTTTGATGTAAAGCTGAAGTATTCTTAAATTGGATTATTTATTACAGTGTGATTCTGTTTTTAATACTTTTACCCTCAAGCAACAAAACAAACTCTTCTGCTCTCGTTTAAACCCCATTGACATCTGATTCATCACCAGGTTTGCATGAAAAGAGTAGAAGGCTGAGGAGATTTTGACTTGACCCTAGCAACCACTAATGAATTTTGTACCAGACTTTGTAAAAATCTGGTTTTGTTGTGGATGTGACTTATTAGAAGTCAAGTTGCACATAAAGTTAACTTTTTCTTGTTTTTGTGGCTGAGTGACTCAGTGAGCGATTTATTACCAGCATGAATAGACTCATTACTTGTTCTTCACCCACTTTAAATGAGTTTCGTGCTTGTTTTAACGCAGCTCTCCCAATCAAGCGAGCAAAACAATGACAGTTTGGCAGTCGCCTGGCTTGTAATATCAGGACGGTCCGCGTCTGCATGTTGAATAGAAGATCTCTCTTGGCACTTGTGCATGTGGTTAATAGTCAGATGTTAAGATGGGTGATGAGGGAACAAAGTGCTGTTCTTTGTCATCGTGCTGTCTTTGTTATGTCACTTATACTGGCATGTAAATGAACATAGCCGATTATAGAATATCGTTATGCATATTAACGCATGGCAGACACGGGCGGACGTTAATTTATTCAAGCCCAACGGCCGGTGACTTGCATATGCAGATGTACTGTATATGACTATATTAAATGCAAACTGTGTGTATGCGTGTGTTTAATCACTGATTTATGATGAGGCTGCCAAACAAATGTTGATTTAGACAGGCAGATGGTATTTGGGCTCTGATCAGAGCATCATGCCTAATTATCTGTAGCTTTAACCCACCCTCTGTGATCTGGCTTTCTGCTGTCATCTGGACGCACGACTGGAGCACATTTACAGCTATTTGCCAGAGAAACACAATCTTTCCGAAACAAACCTGAACCTGGAAAATCGAGTACAATGTGTCACTCAAGTGGGAGCCCCAGTATTCATGTCATCAAGGTTTGGATTTTGAGGCTTTTCTAAAAGTTCCATCTTCAAAGTGACCCTCTCATATTTAGAGTTAAATCAAATCGCAAAATTACTTCGTATTTGCTTGTTAACCTGCCAGGAAACTTAGTTCTAAAATAAATTCTTAGGGACAAAAATGATATCATTGCTCTTCCGAATCTTGTGGTACTCAGAAGTATTTTGCACAAACTTTCTTTGAAGTCGAAAATAATGGTCAAGAATGATGTTTCGGGTCTCTCGGGACACAATTGGCAGTTGCCAGCAAATTAGGCCTAAACAGAGCCCAGCGTTGTCATGGCAACAGTGCAATTAAATTACTTTACTGTCAGCTGTAATATAATTTTCCTGTGCAACGGCTCACGGGACCGGAGCACCCCATCGGAGGCTGAGTGAGATGAGCGCTCCTCATTGGAAAGATGCAGTACATTGATTTTTCATGAATGATTTTAGTGTCCGCGTTGCATTTCAATGTGCGGATGGCTGGTTTGAACGAGGCGATTTCGTTCCACTTCAATATGCCGCTCTCTCCGCAGCGCAGAAGTATAATCTTTAAGTATTTCTCTTTTCTGAATGACAATCAGTGTAAAGCAGAGGTCTCCTTGTTTTAGAAAAACATAATCTGCTCTTTGAAGAAGGGGAGGCAGAGTTTGATTTCGATGTGTTTTCGTAGAATAATTTCAGCAATATCATGTTTGATGGTGACTTTCTAGTAATTGCTTTTGCAGATGGACCGGGTGTGTTGAGTGCGCGAGAGAGATAGAGAGAGGCAGGAGAGACAGCGCCACATAAATTGATCTTTGTGACAGATCACAGGGAAGGTCGCAGACTGTTTTTCTGGTGTCATGTTCAGAGTATTTGATTCAGTGATTGACATGCCCCCATAATATCTTTCCCCTCTGTCACAACCAGTTCTTTAAGGCTTTGTGTGTTGAAATAGATAGTCAGTAATTTTTAGATTTAGTAATACTGTGGCTGTCATTTGTGCTGGCTGCGGTGACATCTTAAAATTAGAGACTTAGCTCATGAATATTAAATAACGCAAATATTCAGATTTAGTTTTTCGTTACACTGTAAAATATTATTGTAATTCAAATGTAATGTATAAAAATAAATCATGGTAAAAGTTCCACACAATTAATATTACCATTTCATATTTTAAGTGTCATCATACTCATTTATGAATCAATTGTAACGTCTCAGTACTTTTTGTACGTTTCCAATGTATTTTTACAGTGATAATTTTGGTCACTATCATCAATAGACGTTACAGTACATCTCTGTTTGTCACATTATGTATGTATTGATATCTGTATTTTTATCTGTTTATGGCAACTATAAAAAGAGCAATTGAGAGAACATAAAACAGAGCAGATCATTTGGAGATGACCTTGAGCATTGTATTCCATGTACTTTAAATATTTCACACTACAGCAAAGACGTCTTCGGTTGCTCGATAGCTGTTCCATCATCTCCGAGAGCAGACTTGCGTGCCGTGCATTCTTGCTGTTGACAGAGTAGGATGATTCTCATAGTCTCGTTCTTTTGTGCTCTCAGAGAATGTTTTGTCCCTCGGATGGAAAAAAGGGGCTTCCTGCAGTGATCCGAACATCAAGTGATCTTAGTCATCCTCCAAGACTTGTCAGTTTGTTAACTTGAACAATAGTGGATTCGATTTGAAAAATATCTCATGTGTGAAGCCTGATTTTAATTTCACCTTTTGTGATTGTGATCATGTTTTCTCTGGTGTCTTCCGTAGGAGCCTTGGTCTAAATGGGTCCGGTTATGCCTCCCAGTAAGAAGCCGGAAAGTTCCGGGGTCAGCGTCTCGAGTGGCCTGAGCCAGTTCTATCAGGCGAGCTCCATCACGTGCGCCCTGCAGGAGGCTGAGGAGATGGACCTGGCTCTTCCCACCATCAAACTGGAGAAGGGCAGCATGGAGGACGAGGAACTCACCAACCTCAACTGGCTCCACGAGAGCAAAAACCTGCTCAACAGTTTCGGGGACCCCGTGCTGAGGAGTGTCAGCCCCGTCCAGGACTTGGACGATGACACCCCGCCCTCCCCGGCCCATTCGGACCTCCCTTACGATGCCAAGCAGAACCCCAACTGCAAACCCCCTTATTCCTTCAGCTGCCTCATCTTCATGGCCATAGAAGATGCCCCTTCCAAGAGACTGCCAGTTAAAGACATATACAACTGGATCCTGGAACACTTCCCTTACTTTGCCAACGCCCCCACGGGGTGGAAGAACTCAGTCAGGCACAATCTGTCCCTCAATAAGTGTTTTAAAAAAGTGGACAAGGACAGGAGTCAGGTAAGGATGCCAAAACCGCTCTGCATCAAAGCATCAATCTTTAATTGGAGAGTGGGAAGTGCTGACCTTAATTTGCTCTAGTTTTCATTTCATTTTTATACTTTTTATTTGACTTCACTTTTTTTTAGCAGTACCATGCATTTGCTTAACATTTTTCAGTAGCCTGAAAATAGCTGCTTTAAAAAAAATTGCTCTGACAAATTGGCTAAACTGAATGTTTGTGGTTCACTTTTTTGCATAGCATTAAAAGCCTTACAGATTTGCAAGACAAGACATTAATACATTACCTTTGCCAGGTGCTGCTGGGAATTATAGTTCATTTGCAGTGACTCTTCAGATCAGCAGTGAACCGATTCTTAAAATGATTTGTGAATCAATTAGAGAAATGTTTTGGTTTTATTTGCGAATCATAAATTAAAAAACAAACAAACCAGTGTTTCATTTTGAGTATTAGTTCACAATATCTACTGCATTAATAAATGTTAAGTATTTAACCCTATTGGAACGTGTTACTTAATGTTATATAGATAGGAAGGTTTGGCCTGTTTAAAACATTGCTGTTTTTTTTTTTTTTTTAAGTTGTAGTGTAATTAACTGCATATTTTAAAGAGGCTTTGCAGGATTGTGCAGAATGTGTCAGTGTTCATGTTTGTGACTTGTTATCTCAAGTTTATTATCAGTAAACGTTGATTGAGTTGATTCCTGTAAGAGAACATATAATGTTTGATAAGGGGATAGAACTTATGATTCGGGACTCATTAGATGCTCATTGAGTATTGACGGATTCTAGTCAAAGGCTGATAAATGCGTTGAGAGAGTGTGTGTGTGTGTGTGTGTGTGTGTATGGTGTGCTTGTGTCTGCAAGTTAGTCAGAACAGTAAAGCCATTCCATGTGACTCTTACAGTTCACTGCCATCTGGTCCCTGGCTGTGGAGCAAAGAATTTTTTCTGTATATGTGTCTCCATAGAAACAGCTTTGCCGTTGACATGGAAAGTAAGCTGTTGCTGTAGCAACAGAGAAACTGATGTGTTTGTGTGTGTATGTGTGTCAGAAAGTGTTCTGGCTGGGAATGGCTAATCCACTGATGCTAGTATGGTGTCGCTCGATTTAACCCCTTCACTCCCAGTAATAAGAACATTTGTCTCCTGTTGCAGTGTTAGCTTTGGTTGACCCGGTCAAAATATTTAACTTGAGAAATTCAATCCACATGTTCTTTGTTTAGGATTGCTTAATATTGAGTTAGAATTCAATTTAAAACCTTTCCTCAAAGGACTGGGGCTGTTTTTCCACTGCTGTGATGCTAGGCTCGACTCTAGATATCATTTTAGCGCTTGCTTCTAATGCACTCATCTAATTTTATTTAACAGCTTTGCCATCCAAAATTTATTTGTGCCTTGCTGAGATTCACAGTGTCGAGTTGGTTTTTCTTTATTCGAATGAACTGTGTAAGTTTGAGCTCTGGGCTTTTTGGAATTAAAGGTTTCTTTTTTTTTCTTTATTGCACAAAGAGCCTCATAATATATCAGGGAAGTTTGAACTTCTTCATTATTTACATAGGAAATGCACACGATATTCCTTTTTTATGGATGGTGATTGGGTGGTTACGTGATCATTTTTAATGTCAATATGATGCAAATCCATAAAAATGAAAACTGGGGAAAACAATGAAACAGACATGATCTAGGTGGTTGCTGGATGGTACAGTACTTGCAGTGTTGAAGATACAATTTCTAGGTTCTTTTATTGTCTGCCAGGTCATTACTCGAACCACTTGGGTTTATTCAAATCCTCAAGTCTTAGTGTCAGTGATGACAACCTTAGCAAACACCGCTAACATTGCATGACAACAGTTATACTGGCAGAGCTTCTACCGCTTAGCATTGTATCCTAAGTTTCCCAGAGTTGTTTATTTCATACTTTTTTAGAAAAAAAAGGTCACAAAGTCATGATTAGCCGTATGCCTGTTCATTTGCTATTTGATTTAATTTCTCTAGCCTCATTGGCCTACTTAATGAATGAGATGACTATTTTAAGTCTGTTTTAATTTCAGATTCATTGTGGATTTGCTATGCAGTCATGCATCACTCTACATAATGAGACAGTAAGGGGCAAATTAAACCAGCAAAATAAGAGTCGGAATAAACAAACATTTGATAGATGCGCAATCCCCAGGGGTTTGCGGAGGAATAATTAATTTCGGCCAAGAGGAGAATCAAATTAAGAGATCCAGACCTCAAGAAAATGTTGTTTTTGCTTTTTACGGATTGGGAATGAGTTGCACCCGCTGCTAGCGTCATTTGCACATGCTGTCTGCACTGTTTTAGCACCAGATTCACAAAGGAATTATGCAAATCAGATAACTGTGCAAATAAGGCAACAAAATTAGTGTTGCATGGGGCAGTAAACTATGTTCACCTACAGTAAATGTACCTAGACAATGGTTTAAAGACAGCGTAGGGTACATTTTTCACACAGTGGTGTAAAATTACTGCTTTGCACAGGAAATGAATCTCTTTTCCTTCATCTTCCCTGGCTGGTAATAGTGCACCTTAAATTATAGCAAACAAATAGCATTAACAATTATGAATCTGGCACATCCTAAAATGACCTGTATTGGTATATAAACAAGGTGTAGTTGCTCAGTTAAATCTTTTTAATAAAATAATATGCTTAAAAATAATGTAAGAAATAATATTGCTATTCCAAGAATTATTAAATGGTTATAAATATTTTATTTTTCATCTAGTTGCTTAGCTGAAGTTCAATTCCCAGGGAATAAAAATATTGATAAATATACACTTGAACTGTAACTATATAAAAGCTGCTTTTCAATAAATATTTTAATTCATATTTAGTGCATTTGGCAAGTGCTTTCATCCAAAGCATCTTGCAATGCATTCAAGGTGTATTTGACTGGTTTATGCATTCCCTGGGAATCAAACTCATGACCTTGGTATCGCTGCTTATGTGAAATCTCAAGCATGTTTTTGCATGAAAATTTGGCGTACTATAGTAGTGCAACTCTTCAGAGGTTTCATGCATGCATGTGCACTGACTGGTGAAGAGTGAGCGCTCTAGAAATGACACCCTGTCATTTGTTTCCATGGCACTGTTATGAACACAGGATCTGAACTTGGCACCTGAGTGGTGGTTATATGGGTGGATCTCCGGAGCTCTTGTGTCCCTTACAAAGCCTGTTTCACACACAGGCACATGCATCGGCGTTTACACATAGAGGGAGCTTTGATGATTAATGGGTCTGTTCCATTGTTGATGTCATCTGCATGGCAACAAGACGAGATTACAGAAGAGTTGCAGTTGAACAGGTAGCAGTGGAGTCATTTTTGAAGAAACACAGGATGGAAGAGCACGCGTTGGCATTTCCAGTGTTTTCCGTACTGTCAACAATGGTGTAATGGTGATGTTCTGGGTGTTTGCTCGGACGTTCGATTGAGTTCTGAAGTTGAATTATTTAGAGAGAAATGTGTCATATATATCGCTCTCTTTATCTTTCTCTGATCCATGCATTCCAGTGCTCGTATATATGGAACCATGAGGGCTTACGGTGATAATGCTGATCCGCGTGACATGGTTTATCCCTCGCTATGAAAGCCAGGTTGATGTAAGATAAAGCTGGCCTGCTCACTGACATGTTCCCTGGCCAGCTGTTGTGTTCCCTGTGGACAGATGTTGGTTGCGAGGGAAGCTGCGGGAGATTTGCACGCAAACCTACCTTTGACGTCACCAGTACGGCTGACTTTTTTGTTGGCTGTGCAGTGTTACCAAATATTACGTGACCGTCCCTTAGGGATCCTGATGCTGACACCATGGTACCTGCCGATCAATAGCAGAGCACTGACTCCCAGGATGTCAGCACCTTCCAGAATATAAAAAATATATGATTTTTGAGGAAAACCTTCAAGGATTTTTCTCTATTTAGTAAACGTCAACACGGGTTGAAAGCCCAAATTTGCAGTTTCTACACAATCCCTGGCAGAAATAAGAGTCTTTGCTTGTGAAACCATCTGTCACTTTCTAAAAAAAACCTGTCAATGCTGATCCTGCACTAGCTTTGTGATGTACATCCACAATTTTGTGCATTACGTAGTCACATTGGAAAGGTCACACGTGGATAGTTCTTTGTCTGTATATTTTGTTGCCTTGTTTCTAATTTCTGACCCTGAAGAACAAAATAATTTTATTAGGGTCAATTTTTTTAAATACATCATTTATGCATCATCATCCCCACTAATGTATGATTTGTTATGATAGGGCAATATTTGGCTGAGATATATGGAAATCTGGAGTCTAAGGGTGCAAAAAAAGCTTTGTAAACCTTTCCAATGTGACTATGTAATGCGTGCCGTGAGCTAGTGCAAAGTTAAAAAGTATATATTTTTCATTTTTATTTTAGAGGATGACCATTCATTTTGGAGCCTGTTGAAGCTGCATTGAAACTTCAATTCAACTCACTGATGTCCACTATATAAAGAAAAATACTGTAATGTTTTTTAAAAAATATATACATTTCTTTTTGGCTAAAGAAAGAAATACATAAACATCTTGGATGACATAGGAGTGAATAAATTAGCAGGAAATCATTTAACTCTAATGTCTTGCTTATTGACTTCCAAGCAAAAGTTTTGGCAGCAAAGATAAGGCCGGTCTTCATAAGACCATTTGATGAAACTTTGGGAACATTATGGATCTGTCAGTGTTTTTTATGGTTATTGTAGGTTGTGATGAAAGAGAAAATGAAAGAGCAGTTCGTGCTCTGTCATTACTTAACTCATGACTCACTGACCAGTCATTTAAAATGACATGAAAAAGTTTAATATTTCCTCTAATGGTTGTAAGAAACCCTTATTAGCACATTGCATCCTGCAAAAGGAATGCATGATTGAAGGATTAGTTCACCCAAAACATGAAAAATTCCTCATGGTTTACTCACCCTCAACAAAAAGGTGAAATTAAGAAGATCTGTACAGACCTCTATAGAGCTTTCAAGTTCAAAAAGCATGCAAAATCTCATAAAGTATCAAAAAGCATTGTGAGCTGTATTTCAAGCCCTCTGAAGTCATATGATATGATGATGATCAGTCAGATTCATGAACATCTAATTTAGACTGTTTTTATGTACTGAACTAATAAAACTAAATAGAAGGAGATAGGCATGAACCATTATGGACGTGGTAAGAAAATCTACAGCATGACGACATGTTTCATCCGTAAGGATGCATTCAGTTGATCAAAAGGGACAGTAAAGACATTTAAAAGGATACAAAAATATTTGTGTTTTTAATAAATGCGATTCTATTCAGCATCCAGAAAAAACGTATGGCAGTTTTCACAAAAATATTAACTGCTTCCAGCATTGCTATTAATAATAAATGGCTACTGAAATGTCAGATCGTCACCACATCGATATATTACATTTTTAAATCTAATAAAATAGAAAATCATTTTTTAAATAATATTTCACAATATTACTGTTTATTTTGGAACAATGAACAGTGTACAATTTTAAAAGCAATCTGTTTTGTGTTCCACGACAGATTGAAAGTCAAGCAGAACAACTTTAGTGTGAGTAAACAATGACAGAAATTAAATTTTGTGGTCAAAAGCACAACCTAGCAGAATTGTGCTAGCAGTTAGGATCTGTGTTGGGACTACTGCTTTTAACAAGACTAACACTGAACAGATGAAAGGATAATTGTGCTAATGCTGTCATTTGAGTTGTACAATTGAGCAATTTTAGAGATTGCTCGACTTGTCTGTTAGTCTGTTACAGATATAGCCCCATAAGTGCTTCATCATTAGGTCTTTTCACCGACAGAGCAGTGTGTCTGAATCTGTGTTGAATACAAGTCTGTCAGGGTGAGAAGTGTTGTTAAATGAGATAATCTCTGTGTTAGAAATCTTTACCATCTGATTATGGAAATCAGTGTCTTTTGTCAATTGTCTGCTCTTAAAGAGTCCTTTGGCATAGCTTAAGTAAGGTGCCTGATACACAAGAGAACCTCAGCAATTCAGTCCTCAAGATATCTGGCTGTCTGTTTGTCTCCATAATTAATAAGTTTTAGGGGTCTCAATGCTTTTTTTTTTTGCCACGCATGTCTGATGCTCATACTTAAGGTTTTGGGTATTTGAACAAGCAAATTTAACTTTGGTGCATAACACTTAAGGGCTGTTAATTCCACCTCAAATTGCTTAAATACTACAAGATGGCAGAGATTTGAGCAACAACCCAGCAACTGCAAAGATCACATGGCAACCTCCCATTGAGGTAGTGATATGATTGTCAAACAATTAATCATGAGTAATCACTTTCAAAATATTTTTTTTTGTTTATATATATATATATATATATATATATATATATTTTTTTTTTTTTTTTTTTTTT
>JAUMHI010000061.1:5040570-5056001 GCA_032359435.1 Enteromius unitaeniatus
AAGGCTTGAACTACTTCAGTTGTGTGTAATGAATCTAAAATATATGAAAGTCTAATGTTTATCAGTACATTACAGAATATAACGAACTTTATCACAATATGCTTATTTTTTGAGCAGGACCTGTATATCTATTTCATATATTTATATATTTTTATTTATTTATATATATAAAAAAATGGATTTGCCACAATGATCGAATTTTGTCAGTTGCATATTATATATTCATATAATATATAGTTTATGTAATAAGTACATAAAATATCATAATATACAAAATAAACAGGTTGCTAAACTAATTACAAATAAATTATTAAATGTAGATATGTAAAATATTATAAATGTTAAAATATTGTTTTTTAAATACTATAAACATGAAATTTTCTGTACTTTTTCTTTTACACAAATGTATGTAATATATATACACACACACACAAATTAATATTATTATTTTTGTAATTATTATTTCTTACATATGTATTTTATTATAAACATTTTGTATTAATATTTTGCCTTTAGTACTCAGTAAGTCTTCAATGCAAATATTTTAATCAGCAATTCAATTCACGGTGGTCTTTTTTGAAGTTATACAAGTTTCTGATTTAAATATGTTTATACTGTTCTGATTATTGGTCTCATTTATTGTGGTTGTAAGGAGCAAAAGTAAATGTATTTGTGTTAAGTTTGACCTCTTTGCTTGTTATGAAGTACGCTGTGTGTATTTTTTATTGATTTATGGGGATAAGTGGATCAGAACTGGTGGATCCTTACATTAGTAATAACTGCGTGCTGTACTCAGGTGTTAGGTTGGTGAAAAAAATCTCAAAGTTGAAAGTTAGAGATGTTTCAGTTGCTAGGCGACTAGTATGCTAATGAAGATGTTCGTCTCAAGCTGCGTCTGAGCTGTGCCGAGATATGTTTTAATCACTCTCAACGGGAAAAAAAAGAGCAAAAAAAATCAAACACATTCTGACAGAGCACTGTAATTAATGGATCCGTAAAGAAATAGAGAGGTTCCATTACTTCTCACACTAAATTATCCTCAATTGTCAGGGCAGATACCTGAAGTCTGACAGCCCTGTGGAGATTAGCAAATGTGAAGTGGCAGTGCTGTGTTTATTCGCTTTGGCACACGGCCTCTCGGCGCTCGGAGATGCCACGCACCATAGAGCACTCCTTCATCGCAAGAGGTCCAGAGCCAAAACAGCCCAGTCAACCCGCATTCTTGGGCTTTTAAATACACCGTGTAGACAAATGTGCTCAAAGCCCTGTGCCACCTCTGTTTGTTCTAATTCTCAATTAGTTAATATACTCTAAGAAGATTAAGAAGGGGGAGATGACAGAGCCAATGTCTGCACATACTGAATCTACAGGGAGGCAGAAAGTGGATAGAGGGCTAAATTGAAGATTAGACTGCTCCTGATTAGATTTGTGAAGCTCATGGAGGAGGAATCGTACACGAGCAGATAATTGATAGAAACTGAGCAGCTAATCCAGGGGAAAAAAAATAAAATAAAAAAGATTTCGTAACCTCTGAAGCAAAACATGTTTAGATCAGAAGGAGCTGTCAGAAAACAGAGACGTGGATAAAGCGTTTCTAAACTCTGGGAACTGCTGAATGTGAAATCATGTTCCAGTACGTCACAAATCCCAAACAAAAAGGTCAGGAAATTCATATTTGCTGTCACAAATGATCAGTGTTTGGAAATGCGAACAGTTTGGAGAATGAAAAATCACGGCTAAGGGAGGAAGACTGCATTAGAGGAGATGAAAAAGATATTTGTGACTGAATTTGGGAACTTTGATCATATTTGAAGCACTCGCATTCTTCACAATTGTTTTCAAGTAGTACATTTGGTCAACATTTATTACTTTGCAGTTTACATAATGTTGCAACACTTACAGTAGTTTATCATTTCTGCTTTTATCATTTATAATATTTTAAAATATATATATGTATTTACTACATACATGTTTATATATTATTTATATATATTGTTTGTTTAAAATTCAAAATTGATAAGTGTAATTATTTTATATTATGTAGTAATAAAGTTCCTATACTGATTATTTAATGTTATATTTACATTTATTACATAACATCTGTTGCAACATTTACAATATTTTTTTCTTTTCTATTTGTGTAATTTATTTGATATTATTTTGCATGTATATATATATATATATATATATATATATATATATTTAGATTTTGTAATAATTTATATTAATAAATGTATATTAATATATTTAGAAACAATAAAAAAAAAATCTAAATATAAAAGTGTTAATTATACAATATTATTTAGTAATAGAATTTGTTTCTATACTGATTATATAATTTAATACTATTTTTATATGTATACTTAAAAAATATTAATACCATATTGGTTAAATTTTATTTTAAAATAGGTACTAAATGTTTTATTTTATACTTTTTTTATTATAGTTACTATGTCAAATAACATACTGAACCACAGGTATCAGAGTATAATGTTGTTTTGTTACAGTAATCTGTTCTTCCTTACATTTTTCTCAGATACCTTTAGAGTTTGTAAACACATCCTATCTTACAACATCACTTCTGTTGACCTCCTTCTCCAAAGGATGTCCATGATCACCAAGAAAAATCAATAGCTTTTATATGTGAGCAATCCTGAAGTCTGATTCTTGCAGCCGGCAGAATAACTTGCTTTTTTTCCTGTTCATCACAGGCATATTTGAATGTCTACTTCAGACGTTTTATAAAACCAGTAATACAAATGTAAAAAAATAATATAAACATCCAATTTCACAGAGCGCTGACATGCTTTTCCTGATCGCTTAGTTCATTTGTGCCAAAAAAAAAAAGGTTTCACCAGTCGGGGATGTGTAATTCAGCTGAAGAGTTCCCGCTGTGTTTCTGCAGCACCATCACCTGAGTCGGCCTGTCATCTCTGCACCAGAAAGTAATGATTAAAGCTACGAGGGCTCAATTGAGAGAGCATGTAATGACTATGTTGCTGCATAGTCACGTCTCAACATTGCATAAGCCTCCATGTCTTGTTTACTTGGTCAGAATCTGTTTGCTGGTACCTGGGGCAGAAGTACTGTAGATCCCATATGAAAACCTGCCGTTTTACCCAAAGTTTACTACTTGGTTGTTGAAGGTTTATTTATTTGAATTATTATTATTTAAGAAAACGTATTCAGTTATTACAGTTTTGATTAGTTTTAGCTGTTACTGTAGCTCCTTCAGCTGACAAATCACATGGTAAACCTGGGCGGGATCAGACATTATAAACACTCGGGGCTTAGCCCAAATGTAGTTGGATTATTAGGGGGGTTCAAGGGCATACTCCCTCGAGAAAATGTAGATTTTCCTGACTTCAATGTGTGTTTCTTAAGATGTTTTAAGCTCCTAAATTGGATAATAATGTAGGTTTAAAACCAAGTCAGCAAGCAGTAGTAACATAAATTATTTTCCAAGATGACAGATTCTTAAACATTACAATTTGATTAAATGTTGCAATCAATGATCCACGCTACAAACCGGAAATAGAAAAGGTATAGTTTGTTTGTTTATTAATTTAATAAACTCAAGTTAATTCACATGTTTAATTCACACTGAGAGTAGTTTATCTTTTGCAATACGTTTAAACCTTTATAAAGTGATTTTCTTCCTAAAAGTGTCCATTATCTTTTGAGTCAAATTCTTATATTTAATCAGTGAAATAGAATAATAAGACATTGGGCATTACCAAGCAAATGAAATCAACACAAAAGCTGTATCATGAAAAGTGGCATTTAGATGTATTCTCTGTTTAATCCAAAATTAATTAATTACTTTAACTGCGGATTACAAATGCATAAATATTGTTTTGATATATTAAATATAAAATGTCAAATACTGATGTTTGAAATTATTTAAAACATGAAAAAGTCAGAAAAACCGGAATGTGAAATTAAAACCGCCAACAAATTATTTTTAATAAGTGAGTCATTGTGATTAAACCGAGTCATTGAAACGGTTGATTTATTCAGTTGAAAAACTAGATTTTTGACAAAACTATTAACAAACCCAACAGATTTGGGGCTTTAAAAAAAAAAAAACATTTGGGGCTGGAGCCCTAGAAGCCACCCCCTGCTCCACCCCTGTTCTGAAAGTCATTATAATACATAAAGGAACAGTTCACCCCGAAATCAAAATTTGCTTAAAATCTACTCACCCTCATGCCATGAAATTTTCCCAAGTGGATCCTTTGCAGTGAATGGGTGCCGTCCAAACAGCTGGAAAAAAACAATAATCCAAAACTCCAGTCCATCAATTAATGTATTTTGTAGTGAAAGTCTTATGTGTTTGTATAAAATAAATCCATAATTAAGATATTATTAAAGTAAAACCTGAATGAGGAGTGAAATATGCAAAGATATGAATACAAAGGTGGATTTTGATGACACTTGAAAAAATTATGGACTGGAGTTATTGTGGTGTTTCTCATTCTAACAGCACCCATTCACTTTAGAAGGATCCATTGGAAACAAAATCATCTACATCTTGGATGATCTGAGAGTGAGTAAATATTCAGTATATTTTTATTTGATCTATTCCTTAAAAACAGCTATGCACAATCAGACAGACACTTTAGGTAATTGCATTGTTTTTTAAGCATTTTTTTGCTCCTCTCTTGCTGCATCAGTTAATGTTATTAATGTAAAACTGTGATAACATGATCTCAAAGCTTGATAACTTGAACTGTGATCCTGTATGAATTTATGATTTTACAGTATCAACATAAAAATTGGCAGAAGCTACAGTCACCATGGTATCTTTGTAGATATGAGCTCTCTGTGTCTGTCTCACTCTCGCTTTCTCTGTGTTTTGGCACTGATTATCTCTTAAAATATCTTTCATAGCGTTTGGCTGTCTGTTTTTCAGGATTGCAGTCCATCTGTCATTTGTACATCATCTGTTTGTGTCGGTTTCTCATCATTTTCTCCACTGTGTTTTCTTTACAGTATGTCCAGTCCTCCAATTTGGCCAGGAAGTCCCTTTTACAGAAAAAACAAGGGAGTCCTGCTACAAGGTAGAGTGACGTGCCTTACCGTATTTACACGCTTTGATCCGTTTTGTCCTTAATGTGTCGTTGGTTCCACTGACATGTGCTCTTTATTTATTACACCCGCATCACTTCTGCTACAAGAAAGGGATCTTGGTTTATTTGCATGCTCTTTAGATGAGCCTTTCCATCAACAAAAGGCTCATATTCATGTACCTGGCTAGCTCCTGAAGGAATTAGCTGGGTGGGTGTTTATTGGGTTTGTTTGCCCTGGTTTAAAAAGAGCTGCTTCAAATCTGAGACTGTTTTTCTTCACTTCTTTTCAGTGTGGTATTTGGATCCTGCCAGCCTTTCAATTGTTTCCTATATGGCAACAGTATGCTTTCCTAAATTTACCTCTTTAATTATATACAATTTATGAAAATATCATTTTAAAATATATTTATTTAATGGCAATCCTTAAAAAAACAAACATTTCAATGTGCTGATTTGCTGCCTAAGAAACATTTCTTATTATGATCAGTGTTGAATTCAATTGTGCTGCTTAATATTTTTGTGGAAACATTGTAAAATATTGTTTTATTGATAGAAATAAAATATTTTGTAACAATACAAACATATTTATGGTAAATTTTGATGAACTGAATCAAAATGACTCCTTGTTGTGTAAAATGTTTTTTTTTGAGCAGTAGTCTAATTATCAAATGATAATGTGTACCATACAGGGTTAATGCTTGTTGCTTGCCTAAAAACAAATTGTTTTGTACACAGAACCCTTTTAAAGTTAAATCTACGATAGCAAACCTTTTAAATCTAGACCTGGTAGCTGTTTCCTTACTTATTTTAATAATGGCTGCAATGAAATGGCTTATTACACTCAATAGCCTCAGCAGGCAGAGGATTGGATGGGTCGCTGTGCACTTTTCCTCAGTATCTCGGCCCCAGCACTTGCAGAGTAAATGTCACGATAACAGTTACAGTGTTTTTAGTTTATTTAGTCGATGCGAAGTAGCAGTAAGTAATGTTTTAAAGATAATAGACTTCCTATTTGTTGCATGTGAATTTTGCTGCTTTTTATTGATAGAGATGGTGGGTAGAGCGCAGGAAGTTATGCTTGGAATCACCTGCCTGGATCATGTGCGCAAAGCATAGTTTGGTCGCAGTGAATCAATGCACCTCTTAACGGTTTTATCCAGTTTAAGACCAGTGTCTGCTCTGGTCCAATGATACAAGCGGTTGACTTATTGACATGCCCGGAAGCGGTTCTTTAACCACCTAAAGCGATGTGATCTATATTTAATTTGACTGGAAATTAATTCCCTTCAGGACATTGACAGATGGCTTGGATTGTTTCAGTCGAAACACTTGATATTCCTGAAAATGTCCTTCTCCCCTTAGTATGTGCTTGGTTCCCTCCACATGTACACTCACGCATGTGAATCACAGTAATCAGAGATTTCATTAACCTGGTGGCATTCGAAGCGGCACACTAATGGAAATGTGGTGTGAGAGCTGTTATTATAAATATGTTTTCCACAGCAGTCCAAAGCCCAGCAGACATCCACCTCCAAGCAGAGCAACTTTAGCTGTTCACTCACAGCCTGATGATTATTTTGCTTAAACCCCTGCACCATAATGAGTATCTGATGTGTGCGAATGAGTGCCTAGTTATATATGATCGGTTATATATCATCACCCTCTTAAACATGCTTAAATGACAGATAAAATCACAACACACGGCTTTTGAGCGCTGCATCGAGGTGCTGTGCAAGCAGCAACTTGTTCGGTATAATTGGCAGTTAGCTGTGTGTTTTGTAAACTCTTTTGTGGCTGTGATATTATCTGACGCGTGGGGAGGCGACAGCGATACACCTGCAACGGCTGCCACATTTGTAGGAGGGACATCTGCTGGGCTCAGAAGTGCTAGCGCACGCTAACGTACATTTGCACGTACTGCGCCCTTCGCTGTCCTTCTTTCTCAGATATGCCATTAAACATTAAAGTGAAGTTTTCTTCTGCTTGTCTTCAGCAAGGCCTTTGTCTGTCGCACAGCTATTGAAACATTGGTTAGATCTAAGACGCTAGCTTGATATAATTAGCTATTTTAGAGGAAGTTTTTAAAAGGCAAAAAAGTTTAATAATCCTTTTTAGGAGAAAGATGAATTTGGAATGGGTTCAACAAAGGCTGGAGAAGAAAGTGCAAGCCGGCTTCATTTCAGAGATAACACTTTTCAAAAAGATTTTGTAACAAATACTGAAACGAGCATCGGGAGTTTGTCTGCTAGCATTGGTATCTTTGTCTCTGAGGATCCTGGGAGTGACACTCTGACTGTGTTTGGAGATGATGTTTGAGGGAGTGACAGGAAAATGAGCTGTTTAGTGTTTACGCGGAACGTGATTGACTTGCATCCTCAGATATCATTTGAAAAGTACAAAGAGAGGGAAATATTTAGATGTGTGTGTTCTTATGCGCTCTGAGATGAATATTTGCAGGGAAGTCACTAGATGGACTGGCTTTAGGACTTTTATATGGCTTTTATTGGTGACAGGTCGATCACTGGCATATTGTCAGTCATGGCAGCCCAGAGGTCATTTAGTTTCTTTGAAGTCTACTAGAAACTTCACAAGATGTTATAAATTGTAAGCGAGTGTGAACACAGACTGAGGGCATGTGTAGCCTAGTCGGTAAAGTCAACTGGAATTTCAATTTGCATCCCATTTTAAGTCCATAATGTAATGTATTTCTGGGTGAAACATTATATTCCATGTAGGGCCATCAGGTATTGATCGTATCCTTGGATAGGAAGTTCACTAAAACAATATCCACCTAAATAAATAAGTAAATCAACAGAAATAAAATATTAATATTGTTATGTGAGAAGGAAATGGAACCAGAATAGTTTATTTATTTATTTATTTTTTTTTTTTTTTTTTTTACAAATGTATGTATTTGCATTTATTTAAATACAAGTTAAAAACGAACGTTAAAAAATTGTGCTGGTTTTTTGTGTAAATCACAATAATTTTGTCAGGATTCTTTGATGAATATTAACTTTGTTGCCTTTATTTGAAGTTATATTAACTATATGAAGTTGGTATTAATATGAAATCACAAATTTGATATTATAGATGTCTTTAAAGCCATTTTCAGAGTTAATGATTTGATGAAATGAAAATGCAGATTCATTCTTTGCAACTTTTGGAGCGTTTACAGTTCACAAACACTGCTTTAATGAAATTGACCAATCACCAGAGGGGTTTGGAAAAATTTAATCGTTGAACGAATCATTTGGGAGTCATTGAACAAATATAGTAAAAATAAATGATTAATTATAACAAAATGAAAGTGTTTTTTCATGCATGCACGTTTGCGACTACCAAAACCAAAATATGAACTTTTCATAACCCATAATGTTTTTTTTTTTTTTTTTAAATCCTCTCCCCAATTTTTGGATAATATTTTAAGTATACATTTATTTATTTTATTTTATTAAAAAGCTGAACAATTATTTGGCTCTCTACAAGGGCAAGTGCATTATTCTGTCCTGAGATCTTGTTATAGTGAAGGCTTGTGGTAAATGAGTGCAGGTCCTGCACACTGTTGGTGTGTATTAGCACTGTGACAAGTGGTCCATATCCAGCCCTCTTATTGGATTTTAACAGACTTTTTACTGATGGAAAAGACAAACACAGAACCACACAAAGACCAAGAAGTTCTAAGAACTATTTAATGAGGGATTACCAGTGAGATTTAGTTTCAGTTTTTCAGTTTCACTGCAAAACTGATCATTGCTTTCTCTTGTTTTTTTTTCCCCCTTTCTGTCTTTCCGTCTCTCTCTCTGTTATTTTCTCACACTCTCTTACAGCTAAGCACCTCTCACCTCTCGCCCAGTTACCAGTAGGTCGGGATTGATTTGGTGATTGTGGAAGCCCTTTTGACACTTCATGAAAAACGATCCAAATAAACCCCCCTCTTTCCTCTCTTTTGCGCTTTCCTGTTTTTTTCCCAGCCTCTTCATGTTGAGTAGCGCCTCTGAAGTTCAAAGCCTGTAGAAAGCTGCGGCTGTGTTTAGAAATGCTGTAGAACACAAACTCTGCTTCTGTTGCTAAATTGGTGAAAGGAGGCTCAGTGGTTTATAACGTTTTCTCATATTTGTGGAAATCCCTCATAATGTTTGGGTGTTTGCTGTGAGGTCATTCTGTGGTAAATCAATCACATTTCAAAAACTATGAATAGGCTACTAAGAGAAAGGTAGCATGCCTCAACTTAACCATTTCAGTGTATTTGTATCAGCTATATACAGTACAAAGTGACCAAAATTTGATTGTTCTGTCAGAATTTGAACAATCTGTAAATGGATCCACTTTGAGATCCCTATATCTATGGGACTGAACTATGTAGGGTCTTAAAAATGAAGATCCCAAAAGAAAAGTTTATTAAGAACTAGAATCTAAAATCTTCTTAAAATATTTTTAATGCTTCTTGAGTTATAGGCATGCAAAAGTAAAACAAGATACATCTCTTGTTTTAATGTTTTGTTCTGCAGACTGGATCCATATTGAAATCTCTGGAAGCTAACAAGGTCTTGTAGGGTCTTAAAAATGGAGATGCCCAAAGAAAGTTTAAGACGGAAGATCTACAGATCTGAAGATCTTGAGTTCCAGGCATGCAAACCTTGGAGAAAATTCAATTGTGAATGGTCACCGTTGGCACAACATGCAACAAAGATGGCTAAAGTCATCTTTTGACCCCCCTCTATAAAATATTCATCCATGACATTTAATATTTTGGCTGTCATCACTATACACGTCTGTCTTTCTTCAGAAAAAATATGAGCAAAATCCAAAATTTGAGCATTGGACTTTTGGTTGACACGGACTGACGCTGTGGTTTTTCTAGGGTGCTTTGTGTGGCTGCTGTGTGGTTTCTGTTGTTGTTCTGGAAGGTTACTGAGTGGTTTCTTCATCAAGCTGCATGATTTGCTTATTTAGGTACACATATTTACTATGAAGGGGTCAGTGTTTTTTATGAGACATGACAGTAACAATAAAGAGGAAGGAAGTCTTGTTAAGTAGATGTTCCAGTTACGCAGAGTGCACTTTTCCCTCTCTGTGACTCAGTGTGATCTATGAGTTGTTATAGTAAATTTTACTTCATGTTTGCATTGAATCATTCCGGACCAATAGGATTAGGACAAAAACATCCTTGATGTGCTGTGACACATGCATTGGAAGTGCATGCATATTCTCCGGTCACGTCCACAAGGCAAAGAAACGCAAAAAAAAAATTCACAACTCAACAGTGCACAAACCAAAATTGTTAAAACTCTCTTCCCACAAGCTGACTGTATTCATCATGTAGGCGACACATTAAAACTAACTTTTGTTTTTGAATTTCAAAGAATGACACCGAGACACATCTCTCAGTTTTTCTCAGTCGCAGCAGTTTGAAATTAAGGGGCTAAGTCACTCGCTTGCTGAGAAGAAAGGCTGTCAGGATTGGACGGAGCTGTGGAACTCTTTCAGTAATGCTTTTCAGACCTTATTATTCTCACCGCCTGCAAGTGTGCGCTGGAACGAGAATGCTGTCTCCTGCCTGCCTTGCTGTCTTGCACGTTTCCTCTTTTATCTCCTCTTTGTTCTACAAGAGTTGTATCAAAATGGACGTGACAAAACTGAGCCGTGTTTTGAATATGTAGTCGCGTCTAGTTTGTGTATGAGAATGTGTGTATGTACTTTCATGTCAGTGTGTGTCTGTTTGTGCACTTTAAGTCTTTTCATCCTTGCTTAGCGTTCTCTTACTATAAAGGGTTTAGGGTTATCGGTAATCTTATTTGATATATATGACACATGCACATTAAAAGCACAAGCTCAATTGAATTTTTTTTTATGATTGTTAAAAAAAGATGTATTTGCATTTCAACTAACCTCTAATTATCTTTAAAAAAGCAAAATAAAAAAAAGTTTATAAGGATTAGGGCCAATTTAATGAGATTTAGAAACAGAAATGTGAAGCTTATAAAAGCAAATTTTTTTCTGTTTAGCTTGTGTTTTATATGAACTCTGAAGAACAACATGAATAAAATGTTTTTTGTGCATTTTAGGGTTAAAAATGTTTGTAATGTTACATAGTCATGAAAAAAGTTTGTATACTGATATAACTCTAAAAACAAATTCCATCGTTCCAAGTAATTACATTTTTAATAAATTATATATATTTTACATTTTAATTATATTTTAAATTACATTTTATATAAATTAAAAAAAAACTTGAGTAATTTCTGCTTTTCTATCACAGGCATAAATTACATTTTAAAAATTTTCAATTATAAAACAGCTTTTTAAATTATAATAAGATTTACTGTTTTCACTGTATTTGCATTGAATAAATTGCAGAATTATTCTTCATTATTTATTTTTTTAAGAAAAGGAAGGATGAGTGGATTGGCTGTTGATTGAGCTCAACTTGTGCTGAACCCAGCACATTAATTTAAGATATGACTACCTACGTCTGTTTTTAAACACTGTTTTTAAAGTGGAAACTCTTTTACTCGTAAAACAATTTGTTTTATCAGAAGAAATGACAGCTTTTAAAAATCTGTCTACAGAAATGAATGTTAACAGTAGAAAACATAGACCAAACATGAATGCGTTTTTTTTTTTTCATGTAATAAGGAGTAATGAATGAATGTGGGAGAGTTTCTCTTGGCTGGAGGCTTTGCTTCGGGGGATCAGGCTAAAAATGTTCCTTGTTCACCTGTCGTTCCTCAGATCTCATTGCTGATAAATAGCTGCTGTGTCATAATTGTTCTGCATTTCTTCCTCTCTTTGAATTAGTTGAAAGAAAGAGAGAAATGTCGAGAGAAGGAGTGCAAAGAGAGCACAATAGAGCGCTGTGTTGTCTTGCCTGTGACATTACCTGTCTTCTCTAGAGGTGGATACGTAAATTTTCATTTCAGTCATTCTTTCATTCTCTACTACTGCGGCTGCTTTGAACCTACATGAGTCAGATGAGTGACTAAGAAGTCACATTGAAATGTATTCATCTCTGCCTCTGATGCCACCCCAGCTAACGATGGGGGGTCTGCTCTAAAAGCTACATGCCTTCCAGCATCAGGGTGAAACGTCTGGGGAACCCTTGTCTCATCATTTTCACAAGGTCCCAGCCAACATACTGTATAAATGTAAATCTACAGTGGGATTCACATTAAAACCTGAGAATCCAAAATTTTCTTCAAACCTGAAAATGATAAGATAAGGTAAGATAAGTCATGTAGTAATAGTAATAAGTAATAAGTTACGACCAGTCAGATTTGACATGTACAGTTTCTCTGTTTTTTATGGTGGGTGGATGCACTTTATTGGACATCAAAATCAAACCTCTTTTAAATCTTTAATATAACTCCTATTGTATTCATCTGAAAGAAAAATGCCATATACACCTACGGTGGCTTGAGGGTGAGTAAATCATGGGGAAATTTTCATTTTTGGGTGAAGTATTCCTGAAATTTAAGTTGGATTTGGCCATTTCATTCTGATAGACATCTACCAATCGTGTTACTTCTGTTGATTCTTCTGTTGAAGCTCAAGATGCTCTTTGGATCATCATGAGCATCAGGTTTTAAGCAACTCGTGGAGTTCATGCAGCAGTGCAATATATGTGTCATTTGTGATTGTTGGAACTATATACTGAATACAATGGCTCTTCTGCCTCCTGACCTGCATATCTAAAGAGACACTGACTGCCTCTAGGGTCAGTCTGTCTATCACTCCAGCTTTCACTCTTTCCATCCCATCTTTCCTTCATCTCCTTCTCCCACCCCCACCAAGGAAGGAAGGCTGTATGACTCAGATGAAAGAAAAATTAATCTCCATTTTTGTCAGGCTAGTGAAGACAATAAAATGAAGTGACAGAGAGAAAGAACGAGGGTGGATTAGATTGGGCTGAGTGAAAGAAAAAAGAAAAGAAAGTCTGTAAAAGTTCAGGATGAAGCTTAGCACTTAGCAGTAGCATTAGGTTTTGAAAAAGTATTTGTTTACCTTAGCAAGCAGCACTAATTATGTGTGGGTCATCACCTCCAAAGCCATTTCTCCTCATCAATTCAATCTTCTCATCTGGGAAAAAGAAAAATAAGAGGGAGATGGACAGAAAGCAGATAGGACAGAACTAGAGACATTAATCAGTCGAACGTCTTCGGTCCTCCAGAGGCAGTGAGCGCTCGTTTCTGAGACTGACGGCAGATCATCTATTCTTCACATTGTTTTCTCACCCGTCTCTCAGACGGAGTTTCGTGGGTGTTGCGTCTTGCTGAGCAAATTGAAATCGTCAAGTGGCATGGCTCATGCTAATTGCTCTGTGGAATGTGTAAAGTTTATTGAAGGCTGCTATTGTAAAGCTGTCTGCACTTAACGATCACTGTCCGTCCCGATGTAAGGGTGCTTTCACTAAAGTGGTTCGGGCCGTAGAATTGCAGAATGACTAAAGAAATGTTATAGTGTAAGCACGATGGTATAAACCTGCACGTTTCTTGTCTATCATCACCGTCTGCTACTTATACCAATGATGGAAATAAGCACAGAATTGCTCAAATTAGCTTATCACAATTATTTCCAAAGGATCGTGTGACACTGAAGACTAGTAATGGCTGATAAAAATTCAGCTTTGCCATTACAGGAATAAATGATGCTTTGAAGTAAATCAAAATAGAAATCTATTATTTTAAATTATATTAATATTTCAAAATACTACTGTATTAGCTGTATCAAATACATTGGTAAGTACTTTTTTTTTAAAAACCTTTACAAATCTTACTGATCTCAAACTTTGGTGTAATTGAGATGTTTTAAAAGCAATAATTCATTATGGTTACACTTAGTTACAATATAGATGAAAGATGATGAAACATATAGAGTCACAGTAATTCTAGCCAGCATGTATATAGAACGCTACCTGAGAGTGAAAAAAAGAGAGCCGAAGAAAAGAGACAGAGCAGTTATTGCAATCTTCTTTTATTCCTTCCTTGACCATGTGACTAAAAACTACATCTGAAATATTCAAACTGACCAGTCAGCAGATTGCAGCTTTCCCTCGCTGTGACAATCAGCACACCCCTAATGTATACACATCTTGGCCTACAGCCGTGATCACTATCAGCGCCTCAATGTCCTTTTGAATTCCAAGTAGCCCTTTTGTTGTGGAAGACAGGTTTGGGACAAGAATGTTCAAATCTACACTACACTTTAGCAGCTCCTCTACTGAGGTGTGCCTGAAAAGATTTGTGTGGATGTTCTGTGCGCATTATCAGAGATGAAACACGTATAGCGCTTTGTGCTGCTACATTGACGTGCCCTTCAAAAAATGTCTTGCTCTGTTTTATGTCCGCTTTACTGAAAATGCCAAAACAAATAAACCATTCGTGGCTTCAAGGTCTTATCTGGACACGTCCCTCGGGTTCAGCTCGTAACTCTAGTGCTCTCTTCGACTGCTCACAGGGGCTCTGAGGTCAGCGGGAAGTGGATTTGAGCGTGACGGTCACACAGTACACTGACCTGAGAACAGTGTGGCTCTAAAGTCATTTACAGAAATGTATTTGTCTCTGTTATATAAAGTGTGTCCTGATTTCTCTGCTTCCTCACAGTAACTCCTATAAATACACTCTGAAGTCAGTGGCTGCGTATTATAATATTACACCGAGTTTGTGTATGTCAGCGTCCACGTTTATAGTCGCCACCATGCGCCTGGTTTCTATTAGCGGCTGTAAACACACCTCTGAAAGCCACGACTGAGTACAGAGCTATTTCCTGTTTTAGCCTCGGTCTTTGCATGATATACTGTTCTCCAGTGTGTGAAATGTGAGCGGTTGTCATGGCGACAGCAAGCCCCGGCCTAGGGAGCGAGAGGAAGTCAGACGTCCAGAGATCTTACATTGAGTGCATGGTGCTGAAGAACTCACTAAGATGTCTTAAAGAGCCGTTTAATTATTTATCTTTCTCGACTCAACACACCGGGCCATTTTACAGCGCAAAGCCAAAAATAAATTTAAAAAACAGGAGGGAAGGTCTGTGTCTGTCAGAACTTTATTTTCTTGCAGTGCATTGTGGGCATCTGTAAAAAGAGTTTTAAGCGGATGATTCACCCAAATATGGCACGATCTGTATGAATTATCATCTATTTATTTATCTAAAATTGTCAAAAAAAAATCCACAAGTGATCCTTATGACTTTATTCCATCTGTTAATGTTTTTTAAAAAGGAAAGCTGCGTTTGTAATAAAAAAAATCAATCAGAGTGTTATCTTCAAATCATTGCTTCAGGCTAAAACATGAGCCTTCTATATATAATATTGCTTTTTACATTGGTAAGTAAGTAATGCTAATTCCTTCAGATCTTTTTCAT
>JAUMHI010000061.1:5056101-5081751 GCA_032359435.1 Enteromius unitaeniatus
AACATGAGCCTTCTATATATAATATTGCTTTTTACATTGGTAAGTAAGTAATGCTAATTCCTTCAGATCTTTTTCATCTATATCTTGAATGGCCTGAGGGTGAGTAAATTTTCAGCAAATTAAAATTTTTGGTGAACTGTTGCTTTAAATTAGTCTATACATTTTGTACATTTTTTTTAAAGTGAAATTAGCCGTAATTAAATTCTAAAATTATTTCGGTCAGTTTTCAAATGAAATAGAATGTCCAATTTTAAAATGTAAAATCAATTAAAAAAAATTCTTACCAGACAATAGCTGTAGCTCCGTGACAGTTCAAAATCAAAGCTCACTAATTCATTGAAATCAAATAAAAAATATGAAATATTAATTTTTTTATAATACTATTTTATGTGACATGTATCGAATTAAAATGTGTGATTTGCAAAATAAAATATTTAAAGATTTTAATGAAATAACAATTTATATTTTGTTATAAATACAGTGGACAACTCTCACAAAAAAATCAATTTACAGTTATGATGCTTTTTGTCATTTTAGGGGCTTGATAGCTGCTGATCACTTTTTAATTTTATGGAAAAAAGCAGCTTGAGCATCCTCCTAAACATCTCCTTTCATCATCTGTGAAAACAAAAGCATTGGAAGGGGTTTGGAATGAGTAAGTAAATATCATTGTGAGTGGGTGCACTACCCTTTTAAAGAGAGGATTGTCCAGCATGTGTGTATTTGTGTTTAGCAGGGCTAGCAGAGGGGGGAGGACAGAACAAGCGCGCTCTACTGTTTTAAGCTCTACTCATGCGTGCGGAGGCCATTAGAGGCTCATAAAACACACAAACGCTAGTGGCTTATCTGCTGGGTTGTGGAGGGCAGCGTGAGGACAGGGTCGTTATGAGAAGGGCGTGTCCCAGAGGGGTGAGACTGACTGGTGTCCACAGACGTCCAGTGTCTCCGTAGTGTTTGATCCCGTTTGGCTGATGTGTGTTTGGCTCCGCCACACCGCCCACAATCCTTGTTTAGGGATTTAAAGACAGAAGGGGGGGGAGAAGAAGAACTGTTTGAGTGGACGCTGTTGTTGCAGCGGCGTTTCACGCTCCACTAGCATGTATCGACATGCACCAAGGCAAAGAGAGAAAACAACACAACTCCCTCCTGTGGGGTACCGCTGGGTAACTTAACACCCCACACTCAAAACAAGAACTGAGCTGATTTTGGAGTACTGATGGTTGGCTAATTTGCCCACCCAAGTGTGTACGTGTGTGTTTCAGATGTAGCTAAACTTGTGGCAAAGAATTAAGTAAAAATAAAATTATATATCATTTGAAATATTTCAATTTAAATGTGTGTGTGTGTGTGTATATATACACACCTCAATTTAAGACTGATGTATTTGAGTTGCATATTAAAATTCACACCATTTTAACACACTGTTTGACAGATTTGTCCATCGTACTAACTGTAAATTATTTAAAGTATCATATAAAAAAAATTATTCAAATTGCTTAAAATCAACATAAATCTGTTCATTGAGAAAAAAAAAATATTGACTTATATATACAAAAATATGTAAATATTTATTTATGTATTTTTCTGATTGAATTCTCACCATGCATTGTATTGATAAAGGCCAAAACAAAATAATTTATATTTCATGGTCTGTAAGATTAGCTACTGTAGGTAAGTATTTGTGTACATTAGCATGTTGAAGGGTATATTTAGGCAGGGGGTGGAGTAAAACTACAGTGAAATGCATCTGACAGCTAGGTGGCCCCGTTACCAGTGACAGAGCAGGATTCATTTAGCAGCTAATGTGCCAACTGTAAGCCCTTAATCTCTGAGCACTCCCGAGGCCTACGCACCGCCGTGGGGCCTGAGGCGGGCACCTGAGGGAAATTACTGACTTCTCTCAGAATTAGAGCAATTTCTGCATATCAACACGGACCATGTGACGGCACCCACATAAACATTCTCTTCGTGTTTATTCATCGCTGTAACGTCAAATGCCTCCGAGCTTACTTTATAGCGGTACAGTAGAGCTTTAATCTTATGAAAATGAAGAGGCAGGACAACCCAAAACTGTACGTTTTTCTGTTTTTTGCTCGCAGTAGTTTTTAAGAGTAAGAGTAGTCTTTATTAATTAGCACTCGAATTTAAAAGCATTCTGATGTGTGTGTATACAGATTTCGCCCACTGAAACAAAAACAACACTAGCTTTAGGAGTCTGACTGGGTTTATAGCCCCCTTCTTAAGTTTTCTGCCCCTCTCTGTCTTTTTCTCTCGCCTTCACAGACTGTTTTCCTCCCTCAGCCTCAGATATCCACGGCTATGATCTGTTTGCCAACACTTTTGAATTTTGTGTTATTAACTGCACAATTAAACTTAGTTGTTGCAAGCAAATCCCCAATCCACATCATTATAAAAATGGTAATTGACCTTTCACAGGGGTTTTTCCCCAGATGGAGGGATGTTCCTCTACTATGGCTCGATGTTTAACTGGGACAGCTGCTCTTGTGGATTCAAATCTGATGATCTATGCAATCGATAATACTGTGTCGCCATCGCAACATGAAAAAGACTGTCAGATACAGTCAGACTATAGTTCTATGGAACCTTACAGCGTAGAAAAAAGTTCTTGAGAGGTAACACTTTGGAATAGGGAACATTTGTTCACTATTAACTACGACTTTTCTCTCAAAAAAATCCTAATTTGCTGCTTATTAATAGTTAGTAAGGTAGTTGTTAATTTGAGGTATTGGGTAGGATCAGGAATGTCTAAGAATAAGGCATTATTATGTGCTTAATTATTACTAATAAATGGCTAATATTCTTGTAATGTGCATGCTAATAATTTACAACTAGTTAAGAGAAGCTAAAATAAAGTGTTACCAAAAAGACACTATAGGCAATAACTTATTTATCACTGGTTTCACTTTAGGTGTCTTCTATTTTTTTGGCTAGTGGGAAGAAAACCATGCAAAATACACTTTCAGTTACTTCATTTACTTACTTATTGGACTTTTGTGTGTGTCTGTATATTTTGGTTTTAATACACATACTTAGTTTTACACACAGTCAGAAATCCTCACTTTAGACACTAAACTTTACAGTTGTATTCATGTCAATATTCTGAAGATTTTTACAGATGCGTTAAAATGTATTTTTTATGGATGTACACAATATTTTCTGATTCATGATAAATGAAGTTAAAACTCCCTTTGACTCTAATATGTCAACAAAATGAAATGGCCTTTAACCAGTGTTCACACTTCAGTTCTAAAAATGTATGCAACTTTAATCAGAAAATTTTGCCTATTTACTCAATATTTCTGAAAAAAACAACATCTACATTTAAATGTTATTAATCAACTAGTATGTGCTTGTTACAAGTTGTGCTTGTTATAGTGTAATTATATATTTAAAACTGACTAATATTAATTATCTTCACACATTTACTTTATGGTTAGGGTTAGGATTAGGGGTTTGGCTCATTGCGATTCATTATGCATAATTTATAGTTAATGTAATAGTAAGTACATGTAAAGTGTAACAAGGCCAAGTGTTACTGATCGTGTTACTGAAACACTCTTTTAGAACCTTAATAGCATAGTATACCAAAATTCTGGATCTCACTGACTTGCGTTGTATGGAAACTATTTAAAAATAATATGAAAGTCAATGGCTACAAGTTTTTTTTTTTTTTTTTTTTATTCTTCAGAATATCTCATTTCGTGTTTAACGGAAGAAACAAAAGCATACAGCTTTGGAACAGCATGTGGGAGACTAAATGATGACAGAATTTCCATTTTCGTGTAGACTATCCCTTTAAGAGTGAGACCCAGCATAGCGAAATGACTTGATTTATTTTGTTTTCAAACTTGTATACCTCTACTTGACCTCAACTACAGGTTTATTTGTAAAAACGCCGGTTGTGTTTGAAGACGTGCCACTTAAAAATGCTTAACCCTGGAGCCCTGACGCGATGTGAGGCGTCATTAAGTTTGCGCGCCTGACAACGTGTGCTAAAATCTCATCAGAGCCTCGCACTTAAATGAACGCTGGGTCTCCACCCTGTGAATAATAGATATTCTTCAAGCACTTCAACATGTTCATTTGTGTGAAGAATCAAAGGAAAGCTCACACGCCGAGCCTTCAAAACATGCGCTGGCATCCCGCCCGCCTCTGTTTAACGCAGCCGGCGCTGACTTAAAAAGAGCGTTCGTTTGCTCGCATCTGCTTTCTATCAGCGGGAGCGTTGCGTAATGGCGAGACCCCGTGCGCTGTTTGTCTTTGCGACCTGACCTTGCTCCTGGTCACCGGGGCGAGAGGCGGGATCTGAGCGAAATGCCAACACATGGATGTCGGTCTGGGTTGCCATGGCAGCCTGGTAAATAGTTGTGAAGCAGCGAGCAGAAGATTAGTCCCTAAGGAGGTCCCCTGTCACTCTGTGACCTACAAAAGGCCCTTCGATCTCTGCCAGTGTACTAACAGCAACTCCTCCTGAAATGATATCCTTAAACGACGTTTTGTTTGGATTCGGTTTTGTGGCGTGGCAGTCGATGTGGCTCCTTGAACAAAAAGGCATCTGCTATTGAACTGGGTTTCTGTCTCTCAAGGCTTTACGCGTGTGATGTATGTGCTACCCATCTCGCGGGTGTGTATCGGGGCTTTTATTTGCCTGTGAAAGGCAGAAGGACTTCTCATAGCAACCCGGGAATCCATCAGCACAGCCTAGTGCTCTCTGTAGCGTGTAGGAGAATTGTTTAAGACGCCGGCATCGTTTTGCACCGCTATTCCTGCCTCAATGCCTCAAGATAGCAGTGTATCACTTGACTGCTCCTTCCTTTTAATTCCGGCTAATGCTGACATTTATCACGCTGCAAATATTCGAGCTGAAAACCGATCCCCTCAAATCCAATATACTTCCTATAGTTCGTCTGGGAAAAGAATTAAGCTAAATGCATGGGCTTTATTGCACAACAGCAGGTGCCAAGTTTACAGTACAGGGAATTTGTCATCTGCATTTCTCATCGCCTTTCCCTTTCCTTTCAGTGTCTGTCTGTGTGTTTATCTGTCTTTATCTCTTTTCTCACTGTGTCTCGCTCATTATACCCCGGAGGAGTGATTCCAGCGGATGCAGTATTAGATTAAATGAGCAGGCATGTAAATGCTTGTTTCTCAGGCACATTTCTACAAAGCTGTAGTCACCATTAAGTCCTGCTGGTGTTAATCTAGATTTTTTTTATTGCTTGAATTGGATATTTATGGTGCAGACATTCCTAGAGCTGATTTTAGATCAGGCGATATATGTTTGGCTCAGTTTTTAGTCTTGGAATGAGAGATTTCCATATGGCTCCCAAATGAGTTCAGCACCAGAAAAAAAGAAAATGAAGACACAAATCGTTGCATTTTTTATTTGGCTTCAGAATACCTGGCTTTTTTGGTCATTTTTGTGCCTGCGGTGTTTTTTTTTTATTAAAAAAAAAGGACAATTATTTAAAGGTGTTATTTTTAGAACTAATTTCAAATTGTTAAGTTGAAAGAAGATTTCTTTAAGAATTTTGAGAAGTGGAACAGTGGAACAGACTTATAAAGTAAGGAAAGAAATACTATAGAAGTCAATGGAGACCATCAACTGTTTGATAACCAACATTATTTTATGTTCAACATAAGAAAGAAATTCGCGCAGGTTTGGAACTACATGAGTAGGAGTAAATGCTGACAAAATGTTCAACGTTGAACTTTCCCTTTAAAAGAAAAATTCACTTTTTATAAAAACAATTTATTGAAAATCATCTCAGATTATCAGGCTGGATCGATACTAATACACAAATAAACTCTGTTGTTTTTGGATCTGTGTCTATTGTGTTGCCGGTACATTTTATAGCCATAGAGCTGAGGATTTTCTCAGTATATCAAACTCAGATACAAGTCAAGCTTTTAGTCGGTCATTCTATATGGCCTCTGACCTTGCTTACTTGAACCTGTTCATACTGAAGTGTGCCAGCTGAATACAAAAGCTCCTTCAGTACACCTCCTCCTCCCTCACTGGTGTTTATACAGAAAAAAGCCCAGTGGCCATAGAGCCCATGTGCGGAGGCTGATTCTTGAGAGGATGTGGAGTCCCTGCTGTTTGGCTTTTGTGAGTAAAGAAGCGCCCGCTCTACAGAAGCACTGGTGCGTGTCATAGGCCCGAATGTACGAATCACGCAGCCCCCAGCTGTATTGTGAGAAAACAATGGCCAAAAGCACTCTCGCCCTGAAACTCTTTGTATAAGCAGCGTTTTTAAGGTACTTCTTACTGAATGTGTAGCTTGCCCAAGGAGGAGTCCTGTCAGGACGGCTCGTCTACAGATTGACTGCTGTGAAATTTCATGTGAAGGAGTTGTAAATCATGTATTAAAGGGATAGTTCACACAAAAATAAAAATACAGGCTTCATTTAGTCACACTTTTGTTGCAAAAAAAAAAGCATGAGTGATGAGGTAGTGTTATTGTGTAGAATGAACTTCAATGTATTTTTTTGTACTTTGATAAGGTAATATGGAAGTTTGTGTTTCCTTAGATGCCTGCGTTGTTGTAAATGAGTCCCCCTGGTGGTCAAATATGGCAAAGCTGGTTCTGAAGACTTTTCATTTACTTTGCAAACAACTATGTCCAACCAAACATTTTATTTTATTTATATTTTTATATATATGTATTGTTTTTATACCTTTTTTTTCAACAACAACAACAGAAATTAAGGTAATTATTGCGGCTAAAAAGGTTTTCCTTGATTGATAGGTTTGTACTAATTCCCTTTTTTTGTGACACTTTTTGCAATTTTGTCAACTTCTAAATATTATCATAATTAAATCAGCTTAGGAACATCATATTAGGAACAATGAGATACTATTCATTTTTATTAATATTTTAAATATATATATATATTTTTTCTTTTTTGTCTGTAAAGGTTTTATTTAATTTATTTAAGTTAGACAAAAAATAAAATAATAAAATGTATTAAATTATAAAAAGTTTTTAAACATATTTAACTTAATTTTAACTTTTTTTTATTTCAAGTAACAAAATATATTATATGGATTTAGTTAACTATAATATAGTGATTTCAAAACTGACATCAAAGTTTGATGTTTGCAAGGTAGAAAAATGAATGTACAAGACTGGTTTGAGTTTTTTTTAGTGGGAACAAACATTACACTGATACCCAACTTAACTGTCCCCTGTTAGAATACAGTTATTAAAGAGAGAATTAGAGAGAAACTGACTTTTCAATACAGTATTGTGCATTAGGGCCGCTGTTTCCATGGCCATCTGCCACCAACATTAATACGCTTGAGAGGAAGGCCGAGAGAGAGAGAGAGAGAGCGAATGAACAGTCTGATAGCATTTGTGCGCTGACTGCCTCTGCAGTGGCCCTGTGAGAGCACCAGGACACCTTCCCATGGGCATCACGCCGCCGAATCTCTGCTGATGTTTGCACAGCTCACGTGTGTGCCCAGCTTCCTGGAAGTCACCGTCCACAGTACTTTATTTATTACCTGCTGTTAAACGCAGCATTATCCATGCATAATGCCACATAGAAAATCTCGGTCAATGGCGCATTCATTGCCATCGCAGATCTGGATTTCTTTTCTATTGAGCCAGCGAACACTTTTTTCGCCTTTGTTTAACAGCTCTCATCCACATAAAAGAGGGAACATCCCCAGGCACAAAAGCCTCACTGGCTTCCTTCCTGATGTGGCTGCACTGTGAATGCACGTTGCTTTTGTGTCCTGCTGTTGTTTCTGATGCCTGGATGGATGGCTCGACATGAACCGCCTACAATGGGGCGAGATCATTAGCCATTCACTTTGCTAGCCCATCCACGCTAATTGGTGGAGAGCCGCACATCTCTGTCAATTCTCATTGTGCACTCGGTTAGCCGGGAAGGCCTCTGTCACAGGGCATCGCTTCACCTTGTTATGGCAGCGTGTTCCCTCAGGGTGGAGAGGCGGGTGAAGAGGGCACCCAGCCAGCCCAGATGTTCCTTTCGGCTTCACAGCCGCATCTCGCTGTCACCTAGTTGAGTTCTTTGACTATGGCATACATAGGGGGACCGGTTGCCTAGGCAACAATGCTCCTGTCTAATGGCCAGATCAGTGTGCTGGATTCTGAATGGATGGTTATTTTGTCCTTTTTTGTGTTCGCCATCTGCTACCAGTCCAGGTTCGTTGTCCAGATGGAGCTATATGTTGCCCGTACTTGGACGGAGAGAAGGGCAGCGGCTATTAGGTCTGTTTGACTGCAGCGCCAAAATTGTGGTTAACCCTGGTTAACCCTCATTATAAGAGGATGCTGCACTGATGCACATGACTGAGATGCATGAAAGTTTTTTGGATGCCGAGTGTGACCTCCATGAAAAAGGCCTAATAAAGAATGATACATATGTATTATATTGTATCATAAATATTTGTTAAACTGTGTATCATTTTTAGAATTTTATAGAACAACACATGCAATCAAATAATAGACCACTTCCTTGGAAAATTGTGTACGGTTTATGAGACCTGGCAAAAATAATCTGCATTCAAAAATGTTATGGGTCAGTTCACCCAGAAATTAAAATTTTGTCATTAATTATTCCCCCCCACGTTGTTCTAGTGTTTCCAGACGTACGATAATTATCGTGTTTGTGCAATAATTTAGACCTCTATATGATGTACGATCAATAATTAAAAAAACCCATAATTGACGACAATTTTAGTATTTTGTGAAACTTCAAATATTGGTCGTTTAAATCATGGGGCTTCTGTACTAATTCATCTAGCAGTGGATCCTATGTATACTGTGTGTACCCTGCTTTTAAAGCAGCACTACAGTATGTAACTTTTAGTGTTCTAGTAATAAACAAAATTTCATCCATCCCGCAGAAGAACATTTTAACTCGCGCTACTTCTCCAAGTTTATGTCTATGGTGATTTACACAGGTATGCGTTACCCAACTGCGGTTATGACCATAGACTGTAGGTGACGACCGGACAGCTTACAAAAGTTCAAATATAAGCACTTATTATAAGTGTACTATGGAGATTCAGTATAAGACAGAAATTTGGGTTGGAAGATGAAGTCCTCGCTCGTTATATACATTTTGCAAATTTTGAACACAGAAAAAGTATGGTCAAGTCAACAAGCACTATGTTGTGGTCCATAACAACATTAAATTTGTACTGCAAACTGACCCCCTCAACATCTGGCAACACATAACTGCAGCTCAAGAGGTGGAGTTTAGACCTTCACACTTATGTGTATGTCTAGTTATTTATCTATTATGGTAGGTTGTGTTAAAAGCTGTTGGTCTAGATTACTGCTGGACCAGAATATTCGGTTATTCGAATATTCGTTCGGTGGGTTGGCATTTTGAGATTCGAATATTCTTTTTTTTTTTATTCATACACCTGCCATCCTCCGCGAAACGGTTCTCATTCCTGCTTGAATATGAATGGAGAAAATTAGACTGCTGTGCCACTAACACAGAGACCGCAAAGAAATACATTGAGCAATATTTGAGAGACACTACTAGTCAAGGCCCACTTACATGGTGGAAGCAAAAAAAAAACTAGAATTTGTCGCAAATATGAAGTTGACGATCCTGACTTGCCATCTGCTCAATGGATGCGCCTTAATGCCAGAATGGATTTTTATGGTTAGGCTCATAGCTAATGAAAGAATTTTGTTTTAAATTTAAATAATTTCATTTTATAGTAGCTTTCTAACCATGTCTGAGGCAATTGCATTTCGGTAATTTTTTGTGCAGTGTTCCTGTTCCACATCAGAAAGTGTATCCTGTTTGTTGATAATGTGAGTACACACAAACTAAGCTTCCTTTACAGTTCCGTATGATATATTACTCTTACCTTTATGAGCAAAAATAAAGTTTCACATTGCACAGGCGCCTCCATGTAGAGGTGGCAGCGGGACCCGACCAGACTTCTTGTGGCGCAGGAATAAATTTACAAATAAAACGCGGAAGCAGTCGGTAACTCTGGTGTAATTTGAACAGGAGCAGGCGGTCTAACAATATAGTGTTCCCGATGTTTTTTCTGAACAGCATATCTGTGATTTCCTCGTTCTTATTGAGCACCAGTACAGCCAGTGCTCACGACTGTAACACATGCTGAGCACATGGACCAGTGTTTTGGCGTGTGCATTTTATTTGCACAGTCTGTGTGCGCATTAGAGCGGGCTTTACCAACGTGAGCAAAGTGAAGATGCACTAGAAGGACGTTCAGCTTGTATTGGAAAACGGTCAGTTTAATGTTAGGAAACCCACATCAGGCAAGTCTAATGTATGGGAGTCTTTTTCATCCATCATAGACAGTAATTCTGATGAGCTGCATTTTTGCAGGGAATGTTTGGCTTATTTAACATTTTTATTTAGGCTGCTTTCTTATTTAAATGTATTATTTCATTGACTTACGTTCTTGTTCACTGACGGAAGTGCTAAAATAAACACGCACGTTTGTTAATAATATTTGAGCTTAATTTATTTTGTTTCAAAATATATATATATATGTATATATATATAATTATACAAAATCTTATATATAGGCCTATGTACACAAAGGTTATGTATAATTGATATATATTTATTTATAAATAAATGTGTTGCGTGCCATTTTTTCCGTTCTTCTTTTATTTAAATAGCCTCCCTCCGAAGCTTCGAATATTCAGTGTTGATTACTGCCGAAGCTTCGAAGCTCAAAAAATGGTATTCGGACCAGCCCTAGTCTAGATAAATTACAACTGCCCATTTAGGAAGAGACCCACTGTCTGACCTGCTAATAAACCAACCACTCTGTTTGTTTTTACATATCATTTAGGAGTGAAAGTTGCAAAAGCCTTAACAGATTTAAAATGGTTATTTCAGACAGTTCTTTCTATTTTAGACTGATTTCTAAGTGCTTAAACACTTTTGAATGGATTTTATATATCTGCTGTTATATATACTGCAGCAAGATTGTGCAGTTTTGCTCCCATATGCTTTCAGGTAGCATTTGCATTCATGTACATTATCTGTGTTCTCTCCTCAGTCCCTCAGGGAGTGATCCAGAACGGAGCTCGAATGATGAGCCAGGGCCTCTTCCCAGGAATCCGACCCCTTCCCATCAACCCCATTGTCAGCAGGACAGCCGCTGTCAGGTCAGTCCCATCCCTCAGGTCACTTTCAGCCCATTTCCTGACTCATGACATGATTGACAGGTTTATCAGCCAATCAGAATCATGCTTACACTGCAGCGCTTTGGCTCATATCTTATCTCTTTCTTCGACTCTCAGAAGTCTGGCTGCTGTGTTTCTCGCATTTCATTAGATCATAGCAGCCAGGTCATTGCAGACATCAGTGCAAAGTCTTATGGGGGCTAAGGCCCCACTCTTGCATGCATGATGTGACATGAATAATTGATCACAAACACTAAGTTTTTTTAATGGCATGACCAAACACACAGACTGACTGTCTTGCCGTGAAACATTTATAAGCTACGCCTCAGAAACAGGCCGCCCCACAGGTACAGCCCACTACTGTCAGTGCACTGCAAAATCTGCTCGAAATGTCCTCTCAGCTGAAGGTAAATGGGCTCAGGGTCTTCCCCGGTCACACAATCAAGCATTCCAAGCTCTGGTGCAGCTCAGTGCAATTTTGCATTTTTGTGCACTTAAATGATAGAATTAGAACATGGTTTTCTATATATATATATATATATATATATATATATATATACATACACACACACACACACACACACTATATATAATAACATACTGTAAAGAATAACAAAACAATGAAAATTACTTAAGATAATGTCTTATAACTTATTGAGATGATTACATTACATTACATTTTGTTATTTATTCCTTTTGTAGGGAATTTGTACGCAAATATAACCCAGACAGGTTTGTTTCCCCTTAGATTTATTATTTTGTTTGCATTAAACAAAAGCCTAGACCCGAAATATAAATATCTTAGATTACCTCTGTTATGAAAAGAGCATTCAGGATCAGTTCTCTTCTGTCCATACATATGCTCACACTCAGGGTCTGCTCAGGTTCTCAGTTGCTGTATGATGCACATATCGTGCAGTGACAGGCTGCATACAGCCCAAAGAGTAAAACAGCCTCTTTGCCTCTTTAAAATGAGTGACACTGCATTTAGGCATTAATTATTGAAGCAGTTTCTTTAGCCTGCTGTGCTATGGCTATAATTTATGAGTCATAAATGCACATATGAGACAGGAAGTGGAAAAGCTCTTTTTCGGACCACAGAGGGAGTTTTAGCGTTTCTGCAAAGCGCGGCAGGATGTTCTTTGTCACTCAGAGGTTCTGCTATATAAACTGTGACCAGAAGCACTAAACAAGCATCACTTAAAAGACACTTCATTACTGTTTCTGAGGGTAAGAGGCATAAATAGAGCTCAACTGTCTTTATTTGCCATTTTTCATCATATTTTATTTTATTTCATCACATTATTTTAGCCAAAAGTGGGGAGTTTTGTAATCCACCAATTAATTTGCTTTTTAATGATGTTGTTGGCTAACTAAAGAGGTGCTTCAAAGCTGAAGTGTGTTTCAGAGACAAATGTTTTATTGTTTTTAACATTTAAGGATGAGGCGCATAACACAAATTTAAGAAAAAAGAAATTATGCAGTTTTTCATACTAATAATGATACAAAAATGTATTGCAAGAAAGCGATAGAAAAAAAATAGAAAGCAATAATTTTAAATTGCAATATTTCACAATATTACTGTTTTACAGTATGTTGAATGGTAGTGTATGTATGTATGATTGTTTATTTCTTTTTTCTATGAATTGTAGGCGAAATATTACCTATATTTTTGACAGGTTTTGTGTTTTAGATTTACTCACTTTATATAATAAAAAAATGGGATGAATTTATTCTTGTGTTCCAGAGCTTGTTGCCATCTGTGCAAAAAACTGCAAAACATCAGTATAGAGTGTCCATGTTGCATATTATTATAATTAATTGCTATAGTAGTATAATTACAATCAGCTCCACAAAATAATTACACAGTAAGCGCATGTAGATCATTTGTTTTACTTAGCGCTTACACAGTACAACAGGAACAGCATGTGTGCACTTGCACTAATGCATCTCTCATCTGTTAATAGGTCAGTACTCGGATACAGAATAACCAGTGATGGTGAGCCAACCCGTAACTCTGCGATGGTCAGCAGCGACCCCAAGGAGGACCACACCTACAGTTATGCCAAATCTTCCAGCTCGGATGTTGAAGAAGAGGCCCACTGCGATGGAAGCGAGGTGAGCTTCCATGCCAATGAGGCCAGCAGCGATGCCGAGGAGGACGACAAGAGCAAAATCAAGAAGGAGCCCAAGGAGTGGTCCGTGGACGCCCTCGCTCTGGCCCAGCACAAGAAATGGCAACATTTGACAAAGGTCAAGCAGAGAGTGGCCAGTGACACTCTTCCTCTAAAAAAGAGGCGCACGGAGAAGCCTCCGGAAAGTGATGACGAGGAGATGAAGGAGGCGGCTGGGTCCTTGCTTCATTTGGCAGGAGTCAGGGCCTGTTTGAACAATATCACCAACCGGACGGCAAAGGGGCAGAAAGAGCAAAAATAATGAACTTGACTGTATTATAAAGAGAAAAAAAACATCACTTTGAATAGAATTTACTATTTTTTTCCAGGACATCAGGTGAATTCTACTGATTTGTGGCAATATCAACAATCACTTTGTTTTCCTATCTTTATAGGTAACATTTTACTGAGGGTTCCTTGTTTTAGTTTACTTTTTGTATATTTTATTGTGATTTCTTTTTTTTCTTTTTTTTATCTACGGAGATTGAAGCCATAGCCTTCCCTTTTTTTAATATATTCAGTAAAGCATTTAATTCGACTGAGAGAGAAAAGTGATTAAAATTACCCTGCCCCATTGTCATAGTTAAAGAGACAACTTGGAGTTCACCCCAAAATAAAAATTCTGTCATCATTTCAAATCCATAAGACATTCGTTTATCTTTGGAACAGTTTTTTTTTATATATACAAACGAAGTTCAATCAAATCTAAAAGACTTCTATCCTTAGTCTTCTGAAGAGACACTTGTTTTTTATGATGATTTAGGCTCTTTTTCACATACAGAAATTAAGCAAACAATTTATAACATTCTAATTCGGTCATAGAAGCTCAAGCACGCAAGGAACCAATGAGGTTCTTAATTGTGTTTAAGATGTTTTAAAGCTTGAGAGTTTTGGTTGAAAAGACTTTCAGTGGGAAAGAAGTCGCTCATATTAAAAATATCTACATTTGTGTTCCAAAGATGGGTCTTTGGGTTTGGACTGACATATGCATGAATAAATTGTAATAAATTGTCAAAATTGTAATTTTGGGGAAAACCGATCCTTTAAAAACATGACAAGAAATTGTGTTCTGCAGCACGTTCTGCAGTAGTTCTCCAGTTTAAGTGATAAGTAATAGTTATAATAATCTCTGCTGTAATATAAGATGTTTTAGAAGCACAGGGCAGTGCCAAAGACAATCCTCAAGCAGTTTCTGTGATGTCACTTCCCCTCGATGCTCTGGCCGTTAAAGCGTCTTGTGGAAAACACTCATGTCTGTAGTTGTCATTTGGCTCGTATGAATCATAGTCCACTGGGATGAGAGTAAAGCCATAAGCTTTTGTCAAAGTGTTTTTGGAGTCAAAAGTGATTTTTGATGACATTTACCAATAATTCTCTTAAAACTGCCCATGTTTTTTTCCTAAGCAATCAAATCGAGTGATATTCTCCATCTAAACTCTTAGTGGACGGTGATACTCTTTCTTCGGCACAATGAATATTAAAAACCTGGAGCTAAAGCTACAATACCTGCCAATTGTATTTAAATAGCAGACAATAATGACTGTGGAGTTGTTTTGTGTTTGTTCATTTGTTGTTTACGTTTTTCTTTGTATTTTTTATTTGAAACCCTCGTGATGTAATAAGCAATTTCATCCAGTCAGGATAAACACTGTATAAAGGTAACACTAGACCATTTTCCTTTCTTAATTTAAGCAATGTAGCCAGCAGGATTTTCCAAATCGTGTTGCATGGGTTCTGTAAAGAAAAAGAAGACCGTTTTTTAAAAAATCAAAGTTCATGTAAGGTAAATAATGTATTTAGCATGGAGCATGAATTATTTTCATATAAATATAGATCCTAGAGAACTAAGGCACCGCCTCTAATTTCTATGCCAATAGGCCTAGTCTCTTTCGTTGTTTTTGTCGGATTTGATTTCCATTTGTCGTCCTCATCGCCTTTGTGTTGAAGCAGGCATCTTAACAATTACCTTCTTCAGGGACAAACACTGACTGTTGGGAAACTCTCTCTGCAATACGAGGACTCTGGCCCCGGGCCGTCTCGGTCCACGCTAGCGGCCGTCCCGAATACCCACAAATACCCGCTATGTCCGTGTCGTCAAGGAGAAGTTCGTAGTGAGTGTCAGTCCCCTTCCGGCTTCATGCCTGCTTTACTTCCATATGTAATCCGGATGTTCGTGTCTGTGATTTATTCAGGGTCTTCCATTTTGTTCCACGAGACTTTGGATTTGCAGTTTTTTGTTGTTGTTCATTTTATTCCTGTATTTACATGTAGCACTGTTCAGGAGTCATCAGTATTGATTCAGTTGTTCTCGGTACAGGCAGTCCGACAGTTATTTACGGCTCCACGCATATATTTAAGCACTTATAGACAATAAAAACAAGCGATACCAGAGCTCAGTGCAAACGCTAGTGTATATATTTTCACGACCTCACCGAATTGCACTTTTATTGTTTTAACATATAGTAATGAACTTAAGGATTCAGTGCCAAAGCCTGTAATGACTCTATACACTGCAAAACGGACGATGCATACTTGATATGTCAGTCTCAAACATGTCAATAAGTTGTAGCATTTCTGTCAAGTACTCATGCATAAGATATTCCCCATCGTATTTGTTAATATCGCACTGCATTGCATTGCTGTGTTTCATGAATCCACACTGCCTTCCCCGTTCATCTGACGATGACGATAATGGTTCGACCCGATGTTTTGTAGCGTGTTGAATGTTATATCTGACCCATGAGTGTTAATGTGATGTCTACAGTTGGCATGCCTTTCCCTAACCAAGCTAGACATTTCTTGACGAAAAATAATCCTGATTATAACCTTGTCTGCTGGTCTTTATAAACATCTGTCATATCACATTTCCATTCAATCTGCTTCAAACTGGGAAACCAGTGGCAGAGAGAGCTATGAGTCCTTTATACACTGCCTTCCTTCAAAGACAACACTCACTACGGAACTTTTCCTTTCTAGTTCTTTCGGAGGAACCTGAAACATGTTAAAAAGCATCAAGAAGAGCCAGCCAAAAAATGTTAATAGGAGGCGAAGTGTTTCTTTTTCTTCCCATTGTGTTTTGTTTGTTTGTTTGTTTCTTTTTGTTGAAAGGTTCCTTTTAACTGCCATTCTGTTACGTGTTTGAGTTGTTTAAGATGAAAGTAACGGAATCCATTTGGTTTGTGATGAAATATTCGGTCTGATGGCATGTGCACCCTGCTAATATGTCAATATAGAGGCGTAACTGCACTCTGTATTTCCTTTGACTTGTAATCATATTGCCAAAGACAACAATTTTATTGATTAATGTAAATACCACTTTGTCCGTTGCTACGACAATTCTAATTGTTTTTGTTTCGTTTTATTTTTTTTATCCAACCCAACCATCAAGTTTCTGTGATGTATTGTCTTCCAGTTGCAATAAAAAAAAAAAAAGTTGCAAAGGTGATCCTGGACTAGCATGATGGTTTTGTGCAGCTCTAAATCCACTGTTGACATTGTTGCTAAAAAATAATCATATAATGCTTAACATGTTTAACACGAAGGGAAATTGGAAAAAATAGCCTAAACCAGAATTAACGACATTGTGTATTGGATTATTTTTTGTTTTAATTTTTTATTTTTTCAGTTTACTTATGACATTTCTAAATGCTCCTGCTTCATCATAATATGTGTGCAATGATGACTATGAATCAAAAACATATAAATGTCATTTTATTATAGGAATAAACTACATAACCACTTAAAGGTTTGGAATCAACAAGATATTTTAATGTTTTGAAAAGTTTCGCAAGGCAAAAAATACAGTAAAAATACTAATATTGTGAAATATTATTAGAATTTAAAATAACTATTTCCTGTTTTAATATATTTTAGAATGTAATTTATTCTTGTAAAGGCAATTCTGAATTTTCTTACTTAGTTTTCAGTGTCACATGATCAGCGATTCACATACTGTAAATCATTCTAATGTGCTAATTTGGTGCTTAAGAAACATTTATTATTATTATTATTGACAAAACAGTTGAACATTTCTTCCTAATATTAATAAAAACAATTCTGCTTTTGTGCATCCTTGTTGAACAAAACATTTTTAAATAAAATGAAATATTACTGGCCTTAAATCTCACTGTTTGAAAGTGTAATTGCTACATTAAAGCAAGGAAGAAGATAACTTTTGTAATCTACAAACCATGTATTGTTTCTCTACTGTCTGCTGATGTCATCTTTATGTACTGATCCATTACAGAATGTCACATGACTAAACTCCAACAGTGAAAGTATCTGGAACATGACACAATTTCTATATTGATCCTTCTCAGAATCCCACCTCCCAACTTCACACACTGCACATTTGCAGATGAAAGACTTGAATGTAAGTAAAACAATGATATATGACCCGAATGAACATCTAAAGCTAGTGGTTTTGTTTGGCTTATACTTCAGTTTTATATCACTTTATATGTTGAGTTTGATGTATGTTATTCCTATCAGAGTAAACTTTGTTTACACGCCATTTATAAGCCCTGATGGAGTCTGTGGCCTATTCTTAATCAAAGAGTGAGCGTTTGGAAATCACAACTGCCTCCCTGCACCCTGTCACCACACCCATGCTCGCCTGTGTTGCTATGCAACTGCAGGAAAAGAGAGACTGAAAATGTACAAGAAGCTTTTTGCCAGACAGACACACAGAGTTCATCTATTTTGCAAGGGTTACGCACAGGTTACCGGAGCTGAGGTGACACGCGCTCTGCTTTACACCGACATAGACCAGGGGAAATTCAATTCAAAACTAAACTAAACACCAAACAAATGTCATTATTCAATTTGTGCTGTCTGTGGTTGTTTGTATGGAGTTTGGCATGCTCGTGACCTCGTCGTACAATCTCTGCAAACATCAGGCTGGCAGTCAAAAGGCTGTTTCGTTTACTCAGTAAATCTATCTTGGCGTTCCTCTGAAATCTCCCACGAGAGTCTGCGCGCAGCCCTAAAAACACACTTCCAAAAGACATATTGCATGTGTTTGTTGCCAAGGAAACAAAGCAAGGTGGTTTTCATTCCAGCACATCCGGATGTTTTTTTCTATCGGCAGAACGTAACGGAACATGAAAAACTGCACTGGGGTTTATCGCATATTGCGCTCTGGGGAGCGGCTGCCCCCTTCATCGCCTAAAAAGTTGTCATCTCAGGAGGTTTGTTTGGGTTTGCAGGACCCGACAACCAGAACTAACACTTCCCACCTGCAACGTCTACTAGTTTGCAAGGTAGCAGGAAACCGAGGCACTCATTGGCAGCGCGAATCAATAAGTGCGCTCTTTGATGGAATGCGCAGCGAGGTAATAACCATTCAAATCTGCCACGCGGTGCCTTCAATTTGTCGGTCCTTGTAAGTCAGACACAAATATGGGAGTATTAAAGCAAATCTGTGGCATTAAGGGAAGAATGTTTGAATACATTTGCAAGTCCATACATCTTGCCTTAATCTGCCTGATTTGCATGAGGGCACAGTCGAGGGATTTGAGGAGGAATTGGAATCGCTCATACGACGGCTGGCGAAACGTGCCAGGACTTCATCAGCGAGGGCATGTGTTTCAGGTCTACATTTCTCTGCGAAATCACCAGGGTTTGAGCGCTTAGACATGCTTCTATCTCTTTCATTGATGTATAATTGGAGTAAAAAACCCAGCTTACTTTACCTGAGGTGAACCTAAACGTCATGAAGTACTGAATGATCACTGAACTAGATTTATGGTGCTTTGCAGCAAAATATTACGTTTTGATAAAAAAAATGCACATTCAAGTTGGATTCAGGTGCAGACATGAACAAAACTGTCTACACACCTTAATATTCCAGATTTTCTTTATGTTATGTTTAATTTCTTAGGTACCATGACCAAGTATTGCACACAACACAAAGAAATCACCACAACTCATAGGACTCATTTTGCTGTGCATTGAGGCTTGTTTACGTTGTGCTGTGCCAATTTGCAGAACCCGGGGTCTGTTCCATAAAACAAGTTTACCAAATAAGCCAGGCTCATGGCAGATCTGACTTATATTAATACAAATTAACTAACAATACGTCAGACTAACTGAAATAAGCCTGGCTTATACTCTAATCTTGGTTTATGGAACAGGCCCCTGATTTTGCTGAGTTAGGTGTGTCCCATCTTTGTTGGCCCTGGAACAACATTGTGATTAGCCAATCAGATTTGAAGAACCAGTTTATTTACCCGTTTTTGTGAGATTTAGGCTCACAATCAGTGTATGGTGCTTGTACATCAGTGTCAGTCATCTATCATTTCCTCTGATTTTAGGCATTACTTATGGGTTAGGTTTAGGTGTAGAGATATGGTCAAAACTAAAAATTTTTTAATAAAATGTTGTTCCAGGGTCAAAATATGTTAACTCAAAAATCAGGACGTGCGTGGTAATTTTGTTGTGCTAATTTCGTTGTATTGCGGCTTGTTTCCTTTGTGTTGTGCTAAATTTGTTGCATTTCTCACTTGTTTTCATTGTGTTGTGCACTACTGGGCCACTTTAAGGTGTGGAAAATTTCAGGTTTTCATATTTAAAAGAAGTTTACCTGAGAAAAGATAAGATAATAAGATAAAGATAATAAAGCAAGCCAAAATTTAATTTATAAATTTCTTTTTTATTATAGATTTTTCTGAGCATGTTTAATTAAATCAATTTTAGTATATTTGGTCAAATCAATATGTTATCTGAAAACATTTGAATAATTTTATATATGTTTCTCAAGTAAATTGAAGTATCTTACTGGAAAACAGGTACTAAAATACTGGTAAAGAAAATGAACAGGTGTATAATTCAACTGCTAAAGATTGTTACATAACAATCTCTTTAAAGATTGTTATATATATCTCTTTATGTAACAGATTGTTACATAAAGAGATATACAACTCATTATGAAAATAAATGTAGGGAAGACAACTATTGGAAATCATTACAATGCTACATTGCAATGACATCATTAGTGCTGACTGTATAGATATATATTCGTAGATGCCTTATTAGCTGTTTCTATGGGCTGCTATACGTAAGCCGTCCGCCATATTGTAGCGATTTTGAAAGCCATTCACCATAGTAATCACTGAATATTCGAAATATGCCACAATTCTGCACAGAAAAGGTTTAACGGGTTTGTGTGAGTTCCCAGGATGGTGAATGACGTCAAGTTCACCGTTCCAACATGATGGCCACATTTACGTGCCTGGAGTGGTCTAATGGGCCATCTGTATGTCTATGCTTCTATCAATGTACAAGTTAAATAGAAATTTTAGAATGGGTCAAATGATAGAAATAATCCAAAGTCTGACTATGGAAGTGATTCTATTGCATACACCAAGTTTGCCTTAACTTGTACACAAGGCCTCACCAGGGTCAAGCAACAATTGTCAAGGATAGAACAAATCACACAATGTGCTTTGGGCTTAAGAGATGAACTAGGCGAAGTTGTGTGAATCATAAGGTAAAGAGAGAGAGAAAAGAGAGAGCAGGTAATGAATCTGACATTTTCCACAGGGTCTGTGCTGACGAAGCAGATGGAAATGCCAGCTTGAATGGTTCCCACCTTTCCGTTTTGCTCTCCACACCATGCTTTCCATGAATTTTACACCTTTGGACACTGAGTTAGTGAGAGACTTTCAAATCAGGACTGATCTCTCTTATTCCCTTCTGTCTTTCTCTTTCACTTTTATACGCGCACACTCTCTCAATTACAAATGAGCCTGTGGTAAAATTAATGTTCTGTAACCATCGCGCTAACTGCAGGTACCCCGTTTCTGCACAGACGGCAGCTAATGCCCTTGATCTTTCATTCGGAGTCCACCTAAAGAACCTTAGGGAAAGCTGGAGTTAGTGGAGCGAGGGAGAGGAAGAGAGAAAGCCCTTCCATCAGCAGCCAAGTCTGTCCATCCGGCCTTTATCACAGAAAGGACTTCAACTACTTTGTAATTCTCCACTAACTTTTTGCTGTTTCTCCTGCACTACAATGAAGCAACCAGCCGGAGCACCACACATAATAGGAGCAAAACGGTTAGGATTTTTCCCCCCATGTTTGTGGTCTCTCAGAATTTTAAGGTCTTATAAGATTTTAAAAACTTACTGTTTTACCAAGCCTTATTTGACTCAAGTTCAATTAAAGGTTTAATTAAAAGTGAAATTAAATTAGAATGAACTTTTTTCCAGCAAGGATGCATTCAGTTGATCAAACGCTTTTACACTGACACAAAATAAAAATGTAAAAAGTAAATGCTATTCTTTTAAAATTTCTACATGGAAAAATATATATCTACAAAATGAGCATGTTAGAATGATTTCTATAATATAAAAAATAACTATTTTTGTTTAAAAAAATGCAGCATTGGTGACCATTAGAGACTTCTTGCAAAAATAAACACAAAAAAAAAAAACTTGAAAAAAAGAGTATGAGTTAACCAACAATTTACTCGGAATATATAACATTGTGGAAGTAAATTTTATGATGTGTATAATTTTTGGTCTTATAGTGGTACCAAATGCAACTGCAAATGGAGTCTCCAATTCCAGTGTAGCTTGTTGTGTATTGAGTAACTTCCTTTGACAGGAAATTAACCACATTGGAAGGGCATTTTAAAATCTGAGGTGAAGTTGAAGGCGCATGGACCACTGGATAAGCACTTGGCGCTATCGATCATTTTCCACCCGGTGTAGCAATCAAACCCGCTTATTAGTCAGCTTTGTATGGCGCAGCCACCTGCAGACAGAAGAGACCCCATTGATTCGCTATGAGTTCATTGAGAACTTATTTAGAGAATTAATGTGTCTTGGCGAAGGGCTGCAGCTGCTCTGATGGAGACTGCCATTATAAAATTAGGCTGTCCGACGGATTCATTTGGATCCAGATGCACAGCTACTCCTGCAATCTCATTTAACTGGACAGGTTTATTCCTCCCTGGAGAACGGATGTATTCATCAGATTTTAAAGGCCTGTGTGGACTGATGTGGATCAGAAACAAGCATGAGATTTATTAGATCAACCTTTTGAATTAAACTTCACAAGGAACGTGGCATAAAATCTCTCTGATATGTTGTGCCAGCTTGGGATTTGGTTATTGACTTTGTTTGCGGGAGACATTCTGGCATGCAGATGTAAATATGAGGGGAAGGCCGTGGTGCGTCCCTGATCCACACAAATTGGATGTAATGTCATATGAGATTTACAGCTTGGTGCCTCCTTTAATACTGAAACTGTATCAGCGCCTTGGCTAGTCTATGATGGCCTCATCATTTCTCTATGACAAGAGAAAAGCAAGATTGAACTCAGTGTCTCTGTGCGACAGAGAGAGAGAGAATGAGACAGAAGAAAAGAGAAATGCGCCAAAGCCCTAGGCATTTTAATTGTGATGAAAGTAGGTTAACCAGAGGGGATAAATTACCAGCATGTGGAATGGATGAGAGACTAAGGAGTGTGTGAATGGTCCTCCCTCTCACCTTGACTTCTAATAAGACACATGTGCCAGAGAGCAGACCGACTATTCTGGGTCCATTCTTACAACATGCCTCATCCAAGTGACATTAGGATAAAAAATGTCTTTAGTGTTTTTTCTTCCCCTCTGAAGGTTTGAAAGTATTAGATATATCTACACAGCATATGCTATAATGCCATACTATAATGCTTAAAAATCTGCCCAAAATCACCCAAAATGGTTTCAGATCCAAAACTGTCTTAACATTGAGTGTCCAATTTCTGTGTAGTTTGTTGTGTATTATTTAAATTTATAATAATTTATATTAATTTAAATTTATAAAATATTAATGTCCCACGGTAACTATAGGAATTACACAAGCTTCAGTCTGGATCCAACCCTTAAATGATCCGAGATGGCCCAACACCTGACAAGAGACAATGCCATTGCCTCAGATGACCTCAGAGGACGCCAACCATCAGACAACCTACAGAATTACCAAATTCTGCTTAAGTTAAATATATTAAGTTTCTACAAGAAAGTAAATTTCTTGTAAAGCTGCTTTGCAATGATTTTTATCATTAAAAGTACAAAAACACTTTGTGCTACCTAATATTTTTATATTAACTTTTGATCGATTTATTATGTCCTTGCTGAACAAAAGGTATTAATTAAAAAAATAATTAATTAATAAAAAACAATGACAAAATTAACTAAAATTGCATTATTAACTATTAAATGACTATTACACGCTAGTTATTTTATATTTATCTATAACTTCTAATCTCAGTAACTAGTCTATATTCTATATTTTATAGGCTATCTTATATTATCTATTTTATACTCATTTTCAGTATTAGTTATTAATTGTCCTGCTTGCATATAATGGTGGTGACTGTTCAGCTGGAGGGCAGATGCCCGCTGTCCCTGGCAACAGTGAGAAACAGCACAGCGTCACTGGTAGTTATGCAACGCGCTGCTAACGCACAGACAGCCGAGCTCGTGAGAGACTGAGCGAGCGCTTTCATTAAGGACTCGGAGAGCTCAGCAGGGTCTCTGCCATTTCACGACAGAGTGCCAGAAATCACCCCGCTGCTAATGCTAAAAATAAAGCTTTCCTTTCACTCACACATGTGGTGACTTGAAAGTTGTTTTGTGTTTACTTTTTTCACCGTCTTACAGAAATGTTTAAGTGGGTGGGTCTACAAAAACTGGGTTCGCCCATTTTTGTTTATATATTAAGAGTTAATTAAAAGTATAGTATTTCAACATTCGAGTCTGAGCTGACACAGAGTCCGTCTTTTTCCCATCTTCTTCCAAAACCCCATATTATTACTGTTTCGGCTATCAAAATAGTTCAGTTTTGTGTGCAATAGCAAAATTTCGTTTCGGTTTATCCATGGGTTTATAAAGTTAATATAGAAACCGACTCGTGTGAAGCAGTTCGAAGAATCATCTGTCTAAACCCTTCCTTAAAGGGTCTAGACAGGGTCTAAACTTTGCAGATAGTTTATGTTCACAGCTACATGACACACTGCATGAAAGATCGTATTTGAAAAGGCATAAAAGGGGCACTTTAAAGTAAGGACCTAAGTAAAAAAGTGAAATCTAAGTAAGCTGATCATAAACTATGTTTGATCAATTTAGTCTTTTCAAATCATCACGACTTGCCTAAAATAAAATCTATAGATATACTAAAACAGTTCAAGCCTTTAACAGTGTTTAAAAGTTAAACCTGCAAGTTTATCATAGTAAATATATAGTATGTTGTGAACAAGAGTGTTTCTTTCCACAAATAACTTATTTGTAAACTGTCCGGATTCATGATGACTTAAGTTTCCAAAATATAGAGTTATCCAAAATATACTTTTTAAAAACTGACAGTTCTATGTTTTACTGTTTTCATATTTCCCCTTTAAATGTACCACTTTTTTTAAACGTGCTTTTTTAAATGTTTTTAGATCGTAAACTGAATATTGTGGGTGGGAACAGAAACTGACTAATAATCAAATTGCATTAATTTTGTAAATGACCAACTTCTGATTGGGTGGGCTACACCACTGCCTATTCTTTTGCCTCTAATGGGTTTCTGGGAAAAAATCCCTGGCTTTTTCAAAGCTTTACAGGTTGATAGACAGAAATGGGTTCAAAGAGTCTATAACGTTAACACACAGCTGTCTGAGGTCTTTACTGATCATACATGTGGACTGTAAACAAGAGTCAGATACCCTGTTATCCGACAAGAATCATTCATTTTGGCGATTAAAAAACATGCATGGGGCTTGCTTGCTATTTCATATTAAATGGTTTCAAAAAATTCAATTTATAATCAGTTCATTAATATGAAAATGTGGCTCGTAGAGTTCCTTTAAAGTTATATCTAATGTCAGGCTTTATAAGAGCTTTGGCGCCCCCTGTAGGAAAATCTATGTTGTACATAAACTATGCCACTTATAGTCTGCCTCACTCACTCACTCTATTTTTTCATGTATTTCTTAACTTTGAAAAAAAAAGTTTCTATATTTCTATATAAGAATTACTGTGCAGAAATATTAAAAATAGATAAGCCGCCACACGCAGACATACCACAACACAATATCAAAACAAGAATTTACATCCGACAGATGGCGTAACGTGTGCAAGCAACGCGTTAATTAGACGTTAAATACACGACATGAATGTTTTCAGTCTTTAAGATAAAGAAAGCCCATGGGGCAGACACAAAATAGTCCTTTTAAATTCACAGCAGTCACATTAATTTCAGATACCCTGAAAATAAGATATATTATTACACTTAAGTTAAAGTGAAATATAATAATA
>JAUMHI010000061.1:5084628-5124343 GCA_032359435.1 Enteromius unitaeniatus
GAGATCCTGAGGCCCATTGTTGTGCCATACATCCATGAACATCACCTCATGTTTCAGCAAGATAATGCACGGCCCCAAGTTGCAAGGATCTGTACACAGTTCTTGGAAGCTGAAAATGTCCCAGTTCTTGCATGGCCAGCATAATCAATGGACATGTCACCCGTTCATATTTTTGTTGAGAGTAGAAATCAGTGGTTAAGTGTATTTACAACACTGCTCCAGAACAAAACAAATGTTAGAGTGTGTTCAGCACATTTACAGAGGGCTATTTCCTGAAGCAGCCTATGCTGGCTGTGCACAGAGACTATGGGGCAATTCAAACAGTCTGGTGCTTCTGCCTCACAACCTTTAAGTAAGTTACGCTTTCTTATTAAAAGAATCTGCTACTTACTATTCAAATGCAATTTTTGAGAGGTGAGAATGGAGTTGTGGTTAAAATTTCTGCCAAGCTCTTGAGGTATTCGACCAACCACAAAATAACGTTCTTTTTAGCAACATCATATGACCCCTTTAATTTTAGCGTTAGTTACCAATAACAACAACATATTTTGAATCATTGCTATCCTCGCTGAAGAGCTGTTTGCTCTTCATGATGTGATGCACCTGATGCTTCTTGTGTTTTGCACTACTGTCATATATCCCCTGGTGTGTAGACCATGACCTATCTTTAAGGTCTAGCTGTGACTTGACATAGCAGAACAACCACACAGATAATAACTGTTTGTGCCTGCATTTCTGGACACCGTGGACACTGTTTTTCCTGCTTGATTTGTTTGTTTTTACTCCTAGCTCCTTTTTTGGGGGGGGTAAAGTGTTAAAACTTGGACTGTGTGAGGCAAACTCACTGTGACTGTAAGCACTGACAGCAGGAAATTATGCAGTGTCTGAATGATGATGCCATGCATGATCATGAGCTCTCGGATGGCTTTGCGAGAAAGATTTGACACTGTAAGAGAGTTCTGCAGACCAGTTCTGCCAAACGTCCCAATATTGTGCACATATCTTGTGGACGCCTGCATGCACCGCTGACATAACTGACAGACTGCCAGAGCCCAAGCATGTTGGAGTCTGAGAAGTGGATGGGAGTTTTGTAAGATTTTGCAACTGAAAACTGAAAGCTTTTAAATTTTGGCTTCACACTCTCCATAGGCTCCACACAGAGTGTAACTAAAATGTAAATATTTCAGAAAAATTACATTTAGTTAGATGGGGCAACTATTTGTGTTTGTAAAATTTGAATCAGTCAAACAGGTTCACGAAACTCACAGATAAGTTTGAATCATTAAATGACTGCTGAGTAAGAGACTGACTTTTTAAAAACTTCTTTCTTTTCATATCAGTATTATATCAATATTAACCAAGAGCTAAAAACAATTACTGTAATGTTTAAATTTAGATAATTAATGTTGTGTAGTTAAAAATACGCAAAATTACAAGTTTGTACAAAATGATTTGTACTAAAAATAGTTTAAAATGATTATTTTTTATCATGTTTTTCATTAGTTATAATTAGAGTTAGTTTTTAAGCTATTTTACAATAGAAGGTAACTCAAAATATATATATTTTTGGCATCGCTTTAGTATAAATATTAAAATAAATCACTTTTAAATGGTCACATGACTGGCCAAAATCTAGTGCTGATAGCATCCAAACTATTGAGTTTTTCAGTAAGCAGTGGCTGTTGTGCGGTGTTAAATGAATCCTCTAGTTGGAGAGCGGTACTTGCTTTGTTTGGTGTGAAATAGGGGGCTGAAGAAGGGTAGCATGCAGCCGGATTGTGAATGCAAAGGAGAGATTTACCAGAACAAAAACATGTTATGGAATTGACCCCAATTTACCAGATTGTTCAGCACATCCAAGTGTGTTTCCTCTATGAAAGTGTGCTTCCTGCAGGGTCTCGATTTAGGAGAGGAAGAAGGGCCTTTCTGATGTGGAAAAATCCTGATCACAATGGCCTCTGAGCTTTTGTTACTGTGCTTTTCCTCTTTTGTGACATTTGAAGGGCATTTGTGACTTTTCGGTGGTGCATTAGCCACCCGGTTCCTCGTGAACACTTAATAGTGCTGTGATCCTTGACACTTTGATTTTCTTTAAAACACGCTACTTTTATGTCTTCTCTTTGTATGATGTTTAGAAGGGCTGCAGTAGCTATTTGTGTTATAAATGGTTTTCAGTTGTCAGACATTTATCAGTAGTCCTTCCTGTGGCTTCTTACTGCCTCCATCCAGTTTTAAAGGGCCCTGTCGAGGCATGTTGTTTTCTGGTTGGCAGTCAAAAACACTTACACAAGCCTTCTGTGTTTACTACTGTCACTACTTGCTGTGGAGAAATTTATTTTGCCTAGAACAATAGATGCTGTCCCTGAGTTTCCAATTCTCTGTCTCTTATTTTATTCCTGTAGCAATGGTTGTTCATTTGTGGTATCGTAGTCTCAAATTTGCAGTCTTATTGTATCCTTAACAAGCACAAGGAGATCTTAACTCATCCTGTAACTCCAGAGGAGAAGTCACTGTTTGTGTCGGTTCTCCTCTAACTTTACTGGATGAGTTATGTACTACTGTTTAGTTATGTCTGAAACTTCTGATTTCTGAAACTGAATTTTTGACATCTACACTGATTTACAAATTTCACTAATTTAACATAATAAAATGATTCACTTTTCACTGAAGACTGCTGAAAATTCACTTGAATAAACTACATTTTAAAATATTTGAAGGCATTGAAAATTATACTTGTATTTTGAAAATATTTTATATTTATGCATAATGTTTTATGACGCATTAAATATTTGATTTTAAAATCGTTTAGTTTAGTTTTATTTTAATTATTTTTTTGTCTGGTCAAAGGTCCCTAATGTCCCTTTTAAATGAGAATTAATTTTGTGGTAAATACCGTTATCAAAATTTGTAAAATCCTACTGAATAGCTGCTGGTTCTTTCTTTTCGTAAGCCTTCCTAGGTGGGTATGGAGTCCAAGATTTGGGGGGAGTGAGACGACGTTACAGAGAACAAGACACAGGAGAGGACAACTTCCATGGCTGCTACAGCCAGTAGCAGAACTGAACCCAGACCAGGCTGGGTTGCTTTTTCGGAAGAAGAGTCACAGGCAGGTCAGTACAAACATAGTCTTTACTTAGAATTACAAGATGTTTTATGAGTTCAATACTAATGGAACAACCTATTGAAACGTGTACCTTGAATCCTCGGCTCACCAATGTCTGCAAAACTAATAAATGTAAATGGAGTGTTCTGTTTGATCTGTCAGTGACAGACCGTAGTCGGTTTACTAAATTTGATGCAAGTGAAGGCTGTTAGGGATAGAGATTGTAGTGTGTAGGTACTAGATTTAAAAACTGGATGTATATTTTTGTCTGCAGAAAGTTTCTTTGGATGTTTTGTCATTTGATCAATTGGCAAGATGTTAAACTACAGTACAAATCCACCAAACATACTGCACTTCTAGGCTTGTTTTCATACTTTCACACATTAAATATGCTGCTACCCTGACTAATGTCAGTTTTAGGCAGTTGGGAAGCCATGTCTGCCATCTAAAGCATCATTCAACAATCCAACTTCAAAGAAAAATCCCTAAAAGTTCTTGTCTAATTGAAAAATAGTTTCAGGATGGGACATTTGTTTTATGTGGGCCATTTGTAAGGAATTATAAAGGCGTGTAACCTTTTTGCTGAGTGGATATCAATTTGTTTTACTCTGTCTGAGTTTGTGTTCAGACCTTTCTGTGAAATTCCTGCCTTCTGAGGTCATTGCTCCATAGTGATTACTGCGGGAACAGTCCACAGTTCTTGCACCCTGCTAGATTTAACATTTAACTGTGACCTTTTTACTGAGAGGAGGCTGTATTTTGTTCACTTTCTTATTCTGGTCCAAAGATGAGGACCACCTTCAGCCCTCTTTAGATCAGCCCATGCAGGACTCTTGGGCAGAAGTACCATGTGTGTCTGGTCAGAAAGCAGAGCAGACGAATTCCTGGGTTCAGTTTGATGACAAACCATGGTCACCCTCTCCTCCTCCCCCATCACAGGTAAAAGGTATGAGAACTGCTTAAATACGTTTTTACGTGTAAGTTTGAATTTAACCATGTGATTTGCATACTGTGCTCCCAAAGGTATGCTCTGGGTTGAGTACAGTACAATACAATCCATCACCCTCGGTTCATTTAAAAAAGCACCCACAATACAGGAAAGTTTCAAACGGTGTCATATAATAAGCAATCAAACAAAATCGGAGGAAAGAGCTCAGTTTAAGTACTCTTAAGGTTAAGTGCTCATGTTTAAACACACAAACACACAGAGTGCTTCTTGATGTTTGTGAACCCTATAGCAATTGTCTATATTTCTGCATAAATATGACTCAAAACATTATCAGATTTGATCTGATAGGCCCTGAAAGTAAACAAAGAGAAACCTATCAAATAAACGAGACAATGTTACATATCTGTGCATTGCAAAAGCATGTGAATCTTTGCTTTCATTATCTAGTATTGCCCACTTTTGCAGCAGTAACTGCAGCTTAATGTTGACTTGTAGGAATTTTAGCCCATTCCTCAGTACAGAACAACTTTTCCTCATGAACTACTAGCTTTAGCTGTCCTGGCCTAGATGTAGTAAAACAGGGCCAAACCATGATATTACCACCACCATGTTTCACAGATGGGATAAGGTTCATATACTGGAATGCAGTGTGTTCTTTTCTCCAAACGTCATGCTTTTAATGTCAACCAAAATTTTCTATTTTGGTCTTTTTGGATCTTTAGGGTACATCTCCTTACGGTGGACTTGAGTCCACCTGAACACAGTTTGTACACAGTCTGTTTGACTGTGGATTTGTGGAGTCGTTTGGACTTTAGAGATGGTTTTATTAGGTTCTCATTGCCATTTCAGGACTGATTATGATCTGATTATGTTTTGGGGCATAATAATGCAAAATTAATAATCCATAATAATAGTTGCATAATTTCATAATGCTACTCAAAATAAACTCAAAGTAGTAGGTGACAGATGCTTCCTCAACAAATGAATAAAAGTCATGTGACTTATGATATCAACAATTCTCCCGACGCAATTTGGGATTATACCTTGCTTAAGGGCACAATGACAACCTTTGTGTTTCAGCCTTGAGCTTTTAACCATTACACTACACCCATATCAGTGAGAATTTCCCGATGTTTCCAGTCTTTCAGAGAAACATTATTTTACTGATATCTACCATGAGTTGACTCACTTGGGTTGGGCTAAAAAAAAAAAAGGACTGTGTCACTTCCTTTAGGCCTGATGCTTAGTCTAGTCTTGCCTGTCTCTGTGTTTATCTCTGTCTGTCTCTTTTTTGCACACATTGACTCACCCACCCCCACTCTTGTCGAAACCCAGCAGCTTTGCCAACAGCTCTTTCCCAGGAAATCTCCTGTGAGAGGCCGAGTTCAGCAACACGCAAATGGCCAAACCCTTCAAACCCTAATTGAAGCCATAAGCAGAGTTTTCATCTCAGCTGTTGTTGCTCTTGCATGAAATCTGCCTTAAGATGAATTCAAGGGTGCAGCCAGTCTATCATTCCTTCATAATATGATCACTTTGAAATCAAGCCTGGGTTTGTTAAAGTACTGCTTATTTAGTCAGATTAGAGGGGCTGTTCAACAGATGATTTCAGGTTTGATGCCTTAATTTCCATGTGTGGTCTAGAGGAAGCTTTAGCAGCCAAAAAGCCAATGTCAGATGTAGGGTTTATCCAAGCACAATGTCTTACATTAATTATATCTTGAGATTCATATCACTTCGGATCGACTGAACAATTTTTCTTTTAAGTGGGAAGATGATGCAACAAAGATGAGTAGTAAATGCTATCCTTTTTAATGCCAATGCAGCAAAAACATGATGTTGCTGTTGTTATGTTAAATAGGTCTATTGCGAGCATAGTGTTTAATTTTTCAATCAACAAAAAAAAACATCAGCGCACATATGGATCCATCTAAAGTTGTTTGTGGTGAAATCAGAGGTTTGGGAACCCTCAGGAAAAGGAGTGTTAGGTGGAGTAATCCCACATGCACACTTGTTTTCTTTTCTCGTAGACTGAGAATATTGTTAAAATCTTCAAAACTATTCATTTGAATGACCGAGATTTCGCTCATCAGTGGCAAGATGGCAATATAAAAATACAGAAATTTGAGTAGCTGGAATTCGTTAAATTTAATTTTATTAATTTGAGGGAAGACTTTTAATCACTTGTAAAGTAATAATTTTGGATCATGCATGTGTATTTTTCCTCTTAGAATTAGGTGACTGTGTTTTGATTTTTAAACTTGATGATGCAGTAGTGTCATGCTTAGACATAGTCATCATCATCATATTTTTTTTTAGTCAGTCAGATGATCTAAATTAATTACATCCAACCCAACCACTTCTCTGTTGTAATGACTTGTGATTAACCATGATTAATCATTAATAACCACTGCATCCATTTCAACCTGTAACTTCAAAATTTTTCTATTTTACTTGAAACATTTTCAAGTTCTGTACGTTTTTTAAGTAGGTCATGAAGTTTTATGACTACTTTTGGGAACTTTTTTTAATTGAGCTCCAGAAAAGTGTGCGGATGGATTTGTTGCTAGGCAGTGAACACATCCTGTGTTTGGGATGTTTTTGAATCCCAATTGTTTAATTAAGCATCAGCAGTGCCTATGTGTATTTAAAGAACTGGAAGTATGCCATCCGACTTTACATATTTACTCCAACCTGAGTCTAAAACGTCAGACTGTATTCTCTCTATCATTGTTTCAAAGCATTCTTCTACACAGTATTTCATAACATAAGTAATGTGTCCTCTAATAGTAATTACAGCAGTGCTAATTAAAATCATTGAGTAGATTGATTCGATTGTTTGACGAGGCCGATACACATCAGTATGCTGCGTTATCTCACCTCACCCTTGATGTTTAATCCTTTTACTAAAGCACTTTTCCCCACTGTGAATATTTAATAGTCTCTTGTTCCTAATTCAATGATAACACCTGTTCATTAGTGACACACATTTATGCTATTCACACACACATAAGAGAGTTATGCACCATTCAGAATCAAAAATGACAATGGCTTCGGATTCCAACTTAATTCTTGAATTACAGTGGAAAATAGGTAGAATTGTAATTTTAGTTGTTTAATTTCAAGAAAATTAAAATGGAATGAGATGCAAATAAATCAATGGAAATAATTCAAATGTTTGGGGGCAGTAAGATTTAATTATTTTTATTTAAAAAAAAAATATTGCATAAAATAGGAGATTACTTCATTCAGCAAGTCTGCATTAAATTGATCAGAAGTCACAAAGACTTTAATGGTTACAAAAGATGAATATTTTTTAGCAAATTGTGTTCTTTGTCATGGTTTCCACAAAAATATTAAGCAGCTCAACTGTTCTCAGAATTGATAATAATAATAATAAATACTTCTGAGCACCAAATAAGCACATTAGAATGATTTATGAAGTCACGTGACACTAAAGACTGGAGTAATGGCTGCTAATATTCAGCTTTTAATCATTACATTTTAAAATCTAGTAAAATATACAACAGTTATTTTAAAGTGTAAAAGTAATTAAAAAAAGCACACAATATTAATCATTTGACAGTGCTACTCTAATGACATTTGTTTTATTTCAGGTACCAGGCACAGCATTTGCTCTTCGGCCAGTTTCTGGAGTGCCATTCCCCCATCAGAGAGCAGCTGGACCACCCAATCAGAGGAGCAGAGCTCTCTGAGCATGGGGGCGTCGTCTTGTGACCTGCCCTCACTTAACACCGAAGAGCCACACAGTCAAACACCCTCCTGTGCTCACTCTCCTAGTAAGTACCACACACACAGAGTCCTATACTAAGTTAATAAATGGCTAACTCTCATCAGTCGAACATCTGTAAGTGGCGGTTTTATATCCACCCAGTGCCTCAAACAGTAATTAAAGTCTGTCCCCTCGTGAGAAGACAGAAGGAAGTGAGAATCGCGCAGGAAATGCTTTACACACTGAATTATCCATCAATAAATCCCTTCCGTTGCTCAGCACAGCCTCCGGGGTCGCATCCAGGAATGCAGACGAAATGAAAAGACAGCAGGTTTAGGAGTAAATGATGGAAGAATCGGGACAAATAAATTCACATGGTCTGTGACAGCTGCTCCTCAGACGCTCCTCTCGTGTGAGTGATGGTGGCTCTGAAGGAACGTTGTGCTGATTTGAGGCAGGACGCTCTCTCTCTTGCAGGTAATTTGTGGCGGAGCGGTTAGCGTTCCTGCGCGATCCATCTCGGGCCTCTCGCCTCAGCCCTCCAGCAATAGCTCACTCAGACCAGGGTTTCTATGGAGACAGGCGAGGGTGAGGTGCTTAAGACGGTTTTATTTATTAAAATGCAGCATGCTTCATTTCTCAGGCTGTGGGAAGATGGAGTCACTGCAACAGAATTTTCACTTGAGGCAGGAGTGAATAGAAGCGCATATTGAGTGTTAGTTAAAGCAAACAGTACAGTAAATAGTCAAGTGTATAATTATCCCAAGCTACGCTGGTCGCTTAGATAAAAAAAGATAATTGTATTCCTGAACAAAAATAATTCTAAAGAATGTTTTTATTTATTTATGTATTTTTTTTTAATTAGGAAAAGAATATATAAATAGTAAGCAGCACAACTGCTACTTTCAACAGCACTGATAATAAAAATTAAAAATAAGCATCAGATCAGCATATTAGAATGATTATTAAAGGGTCATGTAACACAGAAGGCTGGAGGAAAATTTTATTATTATAAAAGAGAAATTGTACTATAATAGGGAATAGTTATTTAAATTGGAATAATAGTGTGCAATATTAGAATTTTTTTCTTATGGAATCAGTACGGTTTGCTGAGCACACATTTAAATAGCAGCATATGGGAATGAATAAATAATAATTTTTAAAAACTTAACATAATCATTTGTTAAAATCTTTTATATTATTGCTATGATGCTACATGCTAGGTCATTGCTTTGTGGTTGCGGGGATACTGGTTATTACTATTTGGTTACTTCTAATACGGCTATGGCTTTTTTTCACTCTAGGTGAAAAAAAAGTAATAGCACCCTTGTCTTCATCAAATCTGAAGACTTTATTCATGCTTGTAGTACACAAGGTCCAGTTAAGTGTATGTGTTTAATATTGAGGAGTATGTATGAGCAATAGCAATACACTTCTGTAGAAGCGTTTTTGCTTTTTTTTTTTTTTACATTTTCCCTATGGCCTGTGTGTGCGATACACCGTTAGATGTCAAATTGTTTGAAAATCTGCTTACCCTACCCACTTTTGCCCTACCCACTGGCCTTTGCTCCAGCTCTCAGCTGATATGTACTCTGCTAAAACCTGGCAGCAGGGTGTCGTTCTGTTTGTTTTCCTTTCAGAATGTGACCCTTGGTTGTTGTTCCATGATTGTTTATTTACAGCTGAACTGACTGTAAATTTGTGTGTAATTGCTAATTATTTGTGTACGTAGTTCTTCTCTGCTGAAATAGTTTTGAGTTGCATTCACTGTTTGTACACATTGCACATGGCGCATCTAACTGCACACATTAGCTTGTGTTCGCTTTAAGCACTTGTTTGTGAAATCTTGTCTTTCATGTGATTTACAGCTTATAGCCATGAATGAAACATCATAGTTATGAATGTGTCATTGTAAACCGGGACTATTGGTTACGAGTGTTTATGCAGCTGTACAGTGTGGCGCAAGCCAGGTCTTTACAAAAGCTTTGTGTCAGGCTAATTTACAGGCACAGATGGCTAATGATGTTTTTTTATCAGGACGTGCAGCGCATTTGATATACAATGCGCATTTTCATTTCCTTCTCATTCCTTTTCCGGTGATGCATAAGAATGCTGTTGTCCATAGAGATGCAATGGGTGTGTGCGTGCTTTTTGTGCAGTCGTGAGAGGAAGAGAAAGCAAGTGAATGTGGTTTTATCATATCCAAAGGCGCCCACACAGAAGGGCATTGTCATCAGATAGCAAATCTCTGCAGAGAACAGCAGAAGTTACTGTAATCTCAGATCAGCAGAGGTTATAGAGTAGTGCAACAGCTTGTTTAAGAGCACGTCCTGCTGGGAACCTTACACGCTTCCTCACCGTCTGTGACCTTTTGACCCCTGCAAATGTCCTTGTGAAAACACCCGCCTCCAGTGATTCACACCTGCAGCTATCACTCCGCTTCACATTATGGGAACGCTCTGCCTGTCAGAGATGACACTTCCACTGTGTGTCTTCTCACCAGCATGGTTTGGCGAGTTTCAAACGGGACACACCATGGAAACAGCCTTTTTTTTTTTTTTGCCTGTTTGAAATAAATAGTCTGCTTTTACATATAGATGTCTTACAGCCAACATTTTACAAACACAACACATTACAAACAAGGCATTTGCAGCACCATGTAAATATAAAACCATGTCTGCAAATGTGACTGGAGAAATAACAAATTCAATAGTACTACTCTACACTGCTCAAAACCCACGTTTGAATTGTAAGCAGCAGATTCTACAAATAATAAACCATGAATCAAAAGTGCCAGACTGTCCTTGCAAAGTTAGAATTGCTACTCTCCAGGTTCAGGAATCAGTTCTCTATAAAATGCGTGTAACACATCTGAATATTTGTGAACGAATGAGTACACAGTAAGCCTAACTCCTGAGTTAATGCTCTGGTTTAGAAGGACTGACCTGAAACCAGCAAAATAAAGGTCAGTAGCTTAGTGCTGTAGGAAAGGATTGAGAGATCTCAAAGCAGATCAAGACTACAGTGCAAACACAACCTGTCAACCATTTGGCACAGTTCTTAGGTTTGCTGTCAGATGGCAGTTGACGTGCACATTTTGTAGCTGTAAAAAATAGTTGTTTGTTGCACACCATCTTGTTATTGATGAGTCCGTTTCTGTATCACATGTCCTTGTCTTCTCTTTGATATGGCAAACAATTGGGATATTTAAAGGACGGAATCACTTCTCTACACGGAAAAGTCAAACATGAGAGAGCACACAAGGTGCAAGTGACTCTCTGACCTTCTTTTCCACCAATCACATTTCAAAGAATGCCTTTCTGTGCGAGTGTTGAGGTGTGGTTTCTGTAAAGACAGCTACCTGTCGAAAAACTCCTCCTGTGAAGGAGGCAGGCTGGCAGGCAGACCAACAGGCATCTACATGTCTGTGCGGGCACTTCACGGACAGAGGAGGTCATGTGACCTGCTTTTTAGTGCATGGTGCAGTAGTGGAGCCTCACAATTGGTGTCCCATCTGTTTCCTCTCTTTAGCACCTGGACTCTTGAATCTGCTGTACTGGTGAGTCTTTTTCTTTGCACTGTTGCTTTGTGACAGACTTTGCACAGATTTTTGGCTTATAAATGCTTGTGGATGTTGCAGAGTTTTCGTTTATTCACTCTTCCTTCCTCTTAAGAGATATATAACGTGATCTTTTTATGCTGATTAAGCATATATTCGTCTTTCAATTCTGTATTTTAAAACCGAATAGTCTGTTTTTAAAAAGAAGCTGTTTTGAGAGCATTTGTTGGAGTCTCACTTGGCACTGCTTATATAGCCTCAGGATCAGCGCTCTATCCATGCTGAGTTTTACTTGGAGCTGGAAGTTTGACGAAATACCAGTAAGCTGATGCTTAGCAACAAGATTTTGCTTTCATGATTTACTCGGTACAACAGACTCTCTAGATTGCAAAAAAATGTTTTCTTAATGTATATTTGTGCAGGTAATCCTTGATTTAGTATAAATTTACTTAAGAAGCAAATTGGTGTAAAATGTTTTTGTTATTAGCATGAACTTCACTAAACTTTAAAAAATGTATGCTGGTATAAAATGGCATTATGTTGAAAAAATTATTTAAAATGTATTTTCGAAAAAAAAACAATGTTTGTGGTATAAGTAACTCCTTTTTGCCTTAAATATGTTTAGTTATGTAATTAAATACTGATTAAAAACAGTTTTGCTAATGTTCTGCAATTAAACTGTCTTTGTTGAATTAAAAAATAGAGATAAGTCCAAAATATAATTAAATTAGTGTATTTGTGAATTCAACTTAATTGAACCTTGAACATTTGTTCTAATGGTTGCAATTTGCATGTAACCCTCTGGCTGATTTGATGTATTCCTTGTAAGAACATGAACAAACTTGCTTTGCAGGTGTGCAGACGCTGTTCATAAGTATTCATGTTTGGGACATTGCATTTTTTTTCTGAGCTGGGATAATCTTTTAACCTTCTCCCTCCAGGGCTGATAAGATACGAGCCTTGAAATCTGAGTCTCTTTATTTTTGTGGCTTCTGTGTGTGCACATGTCTTCTATTGTAGTCTTTTATTATTTTCTGCTATAGTAATGGTGTCAGTTGATTTGTAGTGTGTTGTACCCTGTTGAACTAATTTGAGTAGATTAACAAAGCCACAAACCATAGTGCCAACACTCTCTCTAATTGAATAGGCAATGTTTTAAGAGACTGGAAAGAATTAGACCTGAACAAGTTCAAGAATAAACAAGGCCAATAGCTTTATTAGTTGAATATTGGATTTTAGTTTCTAAAAGTTGTTATTTGTGAGTGTATTAAAGTCTGAATGTGCATATGTATATAGTGCAGTCATGCCAGTTTTCAGCATGTGAGACAGACCATTCAGTGCTTTGTTGCATTGGCAGAGAAAGTAGGTCTGAGGTGGGGAATGCTGGTGCCTAGCAACAGGTAAAGACTGTCTCTCTAATTTGGCATGGGAGAACTAGAACAGACAAGAGTTTCAGCTTAGTTCGAGAGAGCAGAAGGATTCATTAATGAATGTTTTTTTTTTGTTATCACTCTTACTTATTCTTTTTTGCAGGCTCATTCAGAAGCACTGAACGCCCCAGTTTCGAAAGAAGTGTGTTTACATGACATCTTAAAGCTGTTTTACTCTTTTAGTGGGACATAATTTTTTTTTAAGTGCACGTAAACATACTAACTGGGCCAGGGTCTGTAATCTAAATGTGGTAAATAGTCAATTTGTTAGCTGTTAAAAAGGGGTATTGCACAAATTAATTCAAGCTCTTGCAAAATGGTCTTCAAGATGTCTTCTGTGACCTTGGTGTGACTAAAAAGAAATCGATTATTCAACTTATTGACCGAAAACGTCATTATTGTTTAGTCAACCACACCTCTTCTTATAAAAAAAATTATATCTATATTAAAATCAATGCATAGCATGTGGAAAGAGAGTGAATGTATGCGAATGCATGCTTATGAATTGTTGTAGATTGGAATCTGCCTCTTTCCTGTTAGTGGAAATGTCTTTCAGTCATTTCTTGATTTGGACCAAAATAATCCAACCATTGTGACTCACATTAGGTTTCAGAAATAGTTTCAAAGGACATTAGAAAGTCCAAGGAGGTCATCCATTTTCTTGTTTATACGATTATGCCTGCCTCTCATACATGACATATGCCTTTTTCTCCTGCTCAAATTTCATCTGAAAGTGTTAAAAACAGCTCTGTATTCTTTTTTTTATTTATAGATTCTTCTGTGTGCCAAGAGGATGAAGGAATGAACATGGATTCATTCAACTGGACAGCAAACAACCAACACACTTATGGCCAATCTTATGTCACCTCCAACCGCTTTGCCAGCTGGGTTACCTTTGATGATGATGTGGACTCAGTTTTCCAACCTCCAGGGAGACAGTCTAATATAAAGCTAGATAACCTCAACAATTCCCCTCTGCAGGATGCCAACAGCAACCTGATTTCCTCTTCTTTTTGTGGCCAGATGACAGAGAGGCACATTCTGGACTTGCCCCCTGACGCCACCAATTCTGTCTTTGAGTTTAATAACACACTATCGAACAACAGCGTCCCTTACAACAAGAAGAACCCTTTCCTGGATGATGAGCTCTCAAGCCTGCAACCTTCTCCTATTAACCCTTTCAGTGCCTATTTTGACAAAACAGACCTGAAAACATCCCAAGGCACTGGCTTGTGTCAGGAGGTACCGGATTTGTCCACCTTCAGCTCACCGTTCCTTGAGTATCAAGATGCTGATATCAAAAGGGAATCCATTATGCTTTTTTCATCCAAGAAAGACTCTGTAGTTAGAAAAGATAGTATCCCATCAGGCTTTCCAATACATGGTCTGGAACAGCTCAGGAATATTCAAATTTCTGACCCTGACCGTGACAATAGTCCTATTTTACCAGATGGTTCAGTGGAGGAAGTTGACTCTGATGATTCCACCTATGAACCAGACCATATGACTTCTCGGGATGGCTGGCCCATGCTCCTGCGCATCCCTGAGAAGAAGAACATCATGTCCTCACGTCACTGGGGACCAATATTTGTCAGGTTGACGAACAGCGGCCAGCTGCAACTTTTCTATGAGAAAGGCCTGGAAAAGCCCTTTAAAGAGATCCAGCTGAACTCCCAGCATGAAATATCTGAACCCAAGCTCCAGAACTATGATGAGAATGGCCGTGTTCATACCATAAGTGTAGACCATGTGGTTTACAAAGAGAAGAGGAAGATCCAGCCTAAGGTTACAGTGGTTCATATGCCTGTGAGAGAGCAAGCAGTGAAGCTTGGCACAACAAACTACGACGACTTCTTGAGCTTTCAACATGCTCTGCAGGAGAGGCTTGTGGGCCTCTCAGTGGATCAAGAAGGTCTTAACTGGCCAACAACTTACTCTGACGAGGAGATCCATGTGGAGGTGAAGGATAACTTCTATGGGATTGTCTCCAAAGGGGACAGCCGTATCTTAGAGCAGCTAGTTTTGACCCAAGTGAACATGCTAGCATTTTTGAATGGATCTCCACCTTGCAGTATCGGCCTCAATGACGTCCAGGTCAAAGGGAAAGAGGTGGTTTCTCGGCATGACATAATTCCCAACACAACGTCACGTTGGATCCAGCTGAGGGATTGTCGACTGCATGAGTGTGCAGACCAGTTAGAGTTTGCAGAGTCCCGAGCCATTACGTTTAGCCCACCGGTTGGTCGTCGCTTTGAACTGCTGCGTTTCCGTACAGCATTTGCCGAAAAAACCCTTCCCTTCACTGTGAGAACAGTCGCTTGTGTCAAGGGTGCGGAAGTGGAGGTGCAGTCCTGGTTGGTGATGTCAACAGGGTTTTCATCCAATCGGGATCCTTTAGCATTAACACCATGTGAGAATGTTGCTATCCGTTACCCCATACCGGAAATTTGGGCAAAGAACTTTAAGCGGGAGAGTGTGACGGGAGAGAAGTCCTTGAAGGCTCGCTTTAATAAAGGAGCCAGTTTTGGTTCGACCAGCATGTCAGGGACCGAACCGGCCATGAGGGTCACGCTTGGCACAGCAAAATACGAACAGGCCTTCAGGTCTGTGGTGTGGAGGATCAGTCGCCTGCCAGACAAGAACTCAGGTGGGAACTTAGACGTGGCTATCAAATTGTGTAACAACAGCAGTTAACTTAAAAACATAGTTCACCCAAAAATTACAATTCTGTCATTAATTGCTCACCTTCATGTCGTTCCAAACCCGTTACAACACAAATTTGCTGAATTTCTGAGAGCTCTCTGACCCTCCTATAAACAGCAAGTGTCCTTGCACGATCAAGGCTCAGAAACATAGCAAGGAGATCATTATAATAATCCATGTGACATCAGTGTTTCAACCGAAATCATTACTTTTTGTGTGCAAAGAAAACAAAAAAAAAAGAGTTTATTTAACAGTTTGTCTCTGTGTGATGACCGCATATGTAGACAATGTATGCTGTTCTGTGTCGGCAGAAATGCAGATACGCTGTTTACCTTGTTTCTGCTTTGACCTGAATGTAAACAATTTATCCGAGTACACATATTATGCTCACCAATTGCTGCTATAGGGTAACACATAGGAGATGAATTGTTAGTGAATCTTGGTGGTTTGGAATGATATGAGTGTGAGTAATTAATGACGGAATTTTTATTTTAAATGCAAAAAAGGTGTACTTGAAGTTCAAAAGTAGATCAAGTTAAACAGTAATGAATAATTGCTTAAGTAATTGTGCACATATCTAATGTTAAATGTTTTTGCCAGTTTAGTGACCTACAAATTAAAATATTTAGATATAACCTTGTGTAGCATAGCCATGGCAGTCTCTACATTCAGTTCAAATTGATCTTGTTCTACTCTGTTTCTCTTATGCAATAGTCTGTGCAAATAGTTGTTTAAGAGCTGTTTTATTTATCTAGCAGTTTCATCACATGGATGTCAAATAGCTCTACTCAGTAAAAATTAACAAACAATTGCAACTTTTTCTTACACTATAATGATTTTGTTGGTGCCCTGTGTAATAGATTTTGAAATAATGCCAATATTTATGAATTATACTCTTGTTCTTGTTTTTTTTTTTGTTTTTTTACTATAATCAAAATAATAATATCAGTATAGAAAATGGTTAAATCCTCACAACATCTAAATCACAATGCTGTGGTAAAAGTCATGCCTCTTAATGCTGTATTGAGTCCCAAAACAAGTGCAGTGGTGTAGAAATCTTTTATCCTGTTTGTAGATTTTCTGTTGTCATAGCATTTGCATTGTGGCCAGTGCTGGTATTTTTTTCTGTCAATGGCCGGTGCTTTAGGCTTTTCAATAGAATATCAGCAGGGATCCCCTCCTCCTGCATGAGTCTGATTGGACAGACAAAACTCATGCTGTTATCATCTGTTAATTCACAGGCTCACTGTCTGACATCCCTGAACTTTGCAATTCAGCTTTTTTCCCAAACAATGTTTCTTTCTCTGTCAAATTCGTGTTTCTCTATAATCATATTTCAATGAAACGTATGCATAAAAATATATAATAATAATAATTTAGTTAATCGTTTACTTACCCGTATGATGACTTCTTCTGTAATACACAGAAGGAGAATGTAAAATTCTCAAGAACAAAAAGGCACTTTATATTTTAGAAGTAGTTGACTTGTGAGCTATTTATTTGCAACTTTACAAGATATTTACATCATGTTTAGGTTCAAGTTAAAATTAGCATTTTATTTGAATATTCAAAATTTTACAATTAAGACGAACACAAACCAATGCTTTTTGGCATAATTCATCTGAAGAAAACATCTTCAGTTCATTTTAGTAGAATTGAGGCCAGTTCTTTGCTAATGTTAAATTATACATATCTGAGCTGCTCAGGTTCAGTGGTTTATTCATCTAAATGGTCCTCTAATACTTTGCATGAATTTATTATTTGCCTTAATATTGCATACATTACACTAATATGGTTGTGGATGGTATTTTTTGTAGCACTGGGACATCCTCATACGTTCTACTGTCATTTGGAGCTGGGCTCAGATTGGGAGGTGCCTCCTAAATTTGAGTGCCAGGTTGAGGTGGAGTTTGACATGCCCTCTGCTTCTGCGTCCAAAGCCACCGTTCGCTCTCTGTCCGTGGGGGACAGAACTGACTTGAAGAAATGGATTATCTACAAATCACATTACTCCTATCAGGTATTCTGTGTGTGTGTGAGAGAAGAGGAGGGTGAAGTAGCTATGCCACCTTTTACTTAAGTTGTCCTCAAGGCAAGGACGAATAAGGTAAAACTAACGGACTACAGTATTTCAGTTTCCTGATATTTATCAAATAGCAGGAAACTCATAAAAATTGTATTTAATTTTAATTTATGTGCTAAAATGACTACACAAAACTGTCCAGATTATGTATAAAAAGTTTTTCAACGACAAAAAAATTAAAAACTAAAAATCAAAATATACAAAAATATATACAACTGTAATAGTATCTAAAATAATGCTAAAATAATTTTGCAATACTACATATATTGTAATCTCTCTCTCTCTCTCTCTCTCTCTCTCTCTCTCTATATATATATATATATATATATATATGAATATAAATAAAAGAAAATGTATTTGATATAAAATGAATATCTTCATTTCGTAATAAATATATAATGGGTGCCTAAAAATACTAAAATTATGTATACTTTACTAGATTACTAAATCTAGTTAAGTGTACATAAATGTTGTCATTTGACCATGTATAGTATTCAGTTTAACTTAATTAGTTGTCACGTCATGACACACCTCCCACTGTCGTCCTCTACATCTGTGTTAGTGTTGAAGTGATTCAAGCTGTTTATACCATGTTTTGTTATACACCTGTCCTCACCCTAAGTATTACACTTTAGACAACCAGTTATTAAATTTGGTTATTTAGAGGTGATTTTTAAACCCTTCGGGCAGGTCTGAGCTAAATGTCATGTACCCTGTGACAAAGCCACTGAAAGACAAGTTGTCACCCTCAAGCAACCTGCTGTGTCAGCTGCCAGAGCTTGTTTTCCCTACTGCATTCCAAATATGTCATTAAGGTGGCTGGAGCTGTTTTCTACAAACATCTGTTCCCATTACTGTTCAGCAGCCACAGGGAGTGATTCATCATTGAGCAGAGGTGCGTAACAACAAACAGCAGGACGGCAGAAACAAGATGTAAAACTCTGCCTATAGCCTCAGTAAAGGAATGACAGAGAAACCTGCTGATGAAGCATCTTGCTGTATATGATAAATGCAGCATGGCTGTGGGGCAGGACAGTGGCAGCAGGTGTCTGAACCCCGGTGTGGACAGTCATGGGCAGATTAAATTGGGATGAGCATGTGAAGCTTGAGATTGGTTTGTTCTGTTTTACACAAGATTATTAGCCCCGACTTCCTTTCGTTATGAGTGACTGCCTCCCTCTGGCTGATGTTTGCTACTACGCGACTACTTACTTGCACTTGCTTCTGTTTTCCTGTAGGTGGCCGTGGAGCAGAAGAATGAGCGCACTTTGGACAGTCCTCAGAAGGAGCAACCAGGCCAGTGTGCTCAACAGTGAGGAACCAGAAAGAGAGGGAGGTTTACGGCTTGCACTTGTTGAACGAAAGAAAGTTAAACCCTAAATTGGGGTAGTTTTCGTTTACGTTTCTTGCTCATTTGGACATCCCCCCCACCCTTGTTGCTAAGGTTTAATATTGAAATTCAGTAAGATTGATATGCAAAAAAGGGATCCCTTGCAACACTACAGTATATATCCAGATCTCCATGAGCATTGCATGTCCAAATATTTCAATTATTGCTATATTGCTATTGCTACGAATTAGGGCTGCCAAACAAGTCAAAGTTGTATCTGTGCGTACTTTGTATATTTATTATGCATATATACATACAGACACATGCATGTATATATCTAAGAAAATGGTTACGTTTATATAATTAATATAAATATATGTAAATATTTAAAATTATATAATGTATGTGTGTGCTTTTTTATGTGTGTGTACATATATATATATATATATATAATAAATATACACAGTGCACAAACATAGGTTTCACTTTATTTTGATGGTCCCTTTAACGTATTATGATGATTCTAAATAACATTGCACCTACATATCTACTAACTGTCAATAGCAGAGTATTAGTAGACTGTTAGGGTTAGAATAAGTTGATATGCACTTGCAAAGTTACTTATCGTCAGTAGAGCGTCTTTTGAGAGACCATCACAATAAAGAGTTAGCAGATATTAATTAGAGTGTGTACTAATATTCTAATGAGAGTTAGTTGACATGTTACTTACATAAGCTACTTATTGTCCACAGATTGTTCAAAAGGGACCATCAAAATAAAGTGTTACCCAAACATATCATGTAAACAAAAACTTTTATTTTGGATGTGATTAATTGTGATGAATCTTTTGAAAGCACTATTATTAATCGTTTTTAATGGACATGGACATCTGGCTTTGTCCACAAGGCGAGCGATTTATTCGCCTAAAACGATGCAGCTGTTGTAGTTGGTTTTAGCTGCAGATATCACAGAAATGTTGTACAAATTGTTCTGTATATTTTGGCCTATGAAGAGTCATTTGTGTAGTGTTACCAAGTGAGTTTTCTTTCTATTTAACTTTGTACAGAGGATAACGAGGGACTCGCTAACTAACACATTTGAGAGCCTTTTATAAAATTAGAAGACAAACAAGTGAACCTCACTTAATTCTAATTAAAAATACATGCTAAAGGTACCAGGGATTTGTTTTATGAATATTTATTAGAGTAACAAAAATTCCAAATGAAAACATTCAGATTAAATTAATTTGGTAAATTTTTTTTTGCCATGCACACAGATTCAAATCTGAGTAGCTGCATATGTGTTCATGTCTTAAAGCGTAGTACTGCAGCGAGGGAAATGATTGTGAATGTAAAATACCCTTTACTTTACATATCCTGCTGAGATACTGAGTTTAACAATTAAGTAGATTCAAAAGTAGTGTCATAATTACTAAAGAGGGCTTAAACTTAGACTAGTAACTACTGCTGTAATCTTTACATTTCTTTTCAGGTTTATGTTCTGTTGATTTAACTAATTGTTGTTGAACTTTTGCTGATAAGTAATAAGTGTTTAAAAATAATATTTAAGATCACATTTCCCGAATAATATTTGTCCATTATGTTTGTTGCATTTGTTTTCCATGTTTTGTTGTTTTGGGAGTTGCTTTGATTGTTCGGTGCATAGACCTAGTACTAATCAAGAATGAATTTGAAAATGACAATGTATTTTTTTTAACCATAATTAAAAATGATTATGATTTAAGATTGGTGTTTTGTCCTGTAATGCAGAGGGAAACATTTAATAGAACTTTTTCATGAACACTGTTCATGTGTTCATGTACACTGGTAGATGTGTTTTGTCTTCCACATAATTGTAATTCCACTAAAATCAATCAGTCAGTCATCATTTATCAGCTGGATGGTATAGGCTACATACAATAAGTTATGTTTGATTTGGGGAAAAAATAAATCTTGTTACTTAATGCAGAAAAGGTTTTTGCTTTGGAAATTAGCTTGTATTTTGATGTTGTGGATGCCTATGCTTTTTGTTTTAAGAGTTTGAAAAGATATTTCCTATTTGATCACAGTGTAATTGGGTTACATTGACGTAACAAATTTAATGAAATGCATGGACCACAAAAAAGTTATATGTCAGAGCAGCTGAAACCCACATGTAAGTATAGACATGATTTAATATTAATTTATTGTTTTTGTACTTAGTGGATGGCTCTCCAAAATACTGCCAAGAGCTTTACCAGTTCTTTCAACCTATGAATCGGAAATAATAATAAAAGAAAAAAAAAACATGCATGTAGTAATCTATCATTTTACATAATGCTTGCATTGCAAACGTGTAGGTAACAAATATGGCAATAGGGTACAGTGGGGTGGGATACCATCTAATATTCTCTATGAAAGACAAATAACTTATTTTCTTGCTTTTGTTACCTTAAAGGTTTGATTCAACAATTTGCTGGGAAAATGATTTGAGAGAAAACTGGTTTGAATGATGTACCATTCAGCAAATGAGCTGGGCTGCGTTTCCCAAAAGCATTGTATATGCTTAAGTGCATCGTACATCCATTGAAAGCAGTGGAGCTACGATCAACTTAAGCTTACGATGCTTTTGGGAAACGCAGCCCTGCTCTGTTGACAATCATTAGTTTGTACTAGAAAATGCATTTTGACTTCATATGCCTCTTTTCCCATTATTCCTGCATGGATCTGTTTGTACATGCTTCGCTGTTGCTGTGATTTACAGAAAATGTCTGGTAGGTTAGTGTCAAATATCACAAACCTATACTTTTCCAGTCTATAACCTTCCTATAAATTGTGAAGAGAGTATTAGCCCCTCAAATAATCGTATCTCAAACATTTCATGAGTTTCCATAGTAACCATCTCGAAAATTGAAATGCGGCGACTGTGTAGGAAAGGTCCACTCGGGACTAGACCTGCAACTTTATTGTATTTTCTCACACTGGCGATACAGAGAAAATCCCGGATAGGCTCGAGCGTTCTGAGCCCGTGATATTTTGGAAAAGTAATAGCTTTGACCTAGAGAGAAATTAGGAGTTTTTTATTCTGTAGAGCAGCAATTTCCCAGCGCTTGTCGAGTGACACCAGGTGAAGCAGATATTGATCTAGCAGAGGTTTCTCTCCAGCAGGGACAGCGCCTGTGAGGATTCTCAAATTCTTAATAATTCATCCTCTGTCTGCACATGCATAAATGTGATAGGGTGAGACTTCTCCAGGAGATGCAGTTGAACTATAAAGTCATTTGAATTCAATACCTCCAAACCTCACAAGGACTGTTTTATAGGTAGCCTATATTTGGATTTTTTCAATTAAATATATATTTTTTAATTTTTTTATCGCACCTAGCTGAAACTGTACATTTATATTTCTATAATAGAATATGTATGGAGAAAAGGTAGATAGATAGAGATGCAAGAGTTACACTGTACAATATGACTGGTAACAATCTTAAACGACAGTATCAGTTCGCATTTAATGTGTGAAGAAATCTTGCCCAGTGGAGGGCGCCAACAACAAACTTTATTCAAAAAATGAAGTGAGATGAGCCAACAACAGCTGCTTCCCCCTAGTCCTCCACACACTGACAGAGATGCTTTTCTTGGCCTACATTTTAGAAGAGGTTTGTATTCATCTGCAGTATGTCATCGGGATATAATCTTACCATATGCTCAATAAGGTCCTTTCAAACACAACTTGGCTCAACTTTTGCCATGACTCCTATAGACGACGGAGTAAGAAAACTGAACTCTGCTCTGTGTTGGAAAATGTTTACATTTGTCGGTTTACGCCACATTGACGCGGTGTGCAATGCATGTGATGAATCCACACTATTGATTTCTTCTGTGTGGGTTAGGGTTCTGCCGGTGTGGGTGGCATACAGTGTGCACTGCCAAGATGGTTGGCACGACTGTCTGGCCTGCAAAGCCGAGGGCACTGTAGCGGATCTTAGCGTGTTCAGATGTCCTATCAAGCCGTCTGCATGTTTGTTTACCAGTCTTTTTATTTGTCAATTTGCTGTCTGTCTGGGAACAGAAGAAGGTCAGGGAAGACTGCCAAACCTTCAAAATGACCCTGTTGACCAATAAAGTGCGAGAGCTAAAACTCAGATCACAGATCAAAGATTACTGTGTTCCTGGTTGCATCATGGTCTTCTCCCGATGTCTAGCATACCTCCGTTAATTTAATGTGAAAATTTATTCACTTTTATGTTGTTCCAAAGCCATCTGAGCATGAAAATGTTTGTTTATTTATTTATTTTTAATGTACTGGTGCCTTTTTAAAAATACAATCCTGATGAATGCAGAATGGAAGCTTTTAACAAAAATATGATTTTTGTTCCTCATGTTGTTCCGAACCCATAAAACTCACAAATAAACACAAATGAAGATATTTTTTATGCCCCTCCTTTAAAAGCCCAGGTAACCAAAACTTAGAAGATTTGAAAAGCCACTGTAAAACAAAGCCATATGAACTGATTGGTTTAATCCAAGTCTTAGGAAGAGATAGGATTGCTTTTTATGATTACCTGATGCTAAGCCTAAAGTAAAACCGTTTCAGTATGATCAACAGGCCTGTGTTTGTTTCACCAGCTAGAAGACATTTAGTTGGTTTTCACGCAATACTTGGGCACGTTTTGGTTTGTGCTGTATGATTGCATTATTATTTAGATGTAAACAAACATCTAAATTAAATCTGTTTCCTGTTTTAAATCTGTTTAACAAACGATTTGTAAGTCAATTATTCAGATATGTTTTGCAACCAATTTATTAGAGATTTGACCATCTGTGTTGGATTTGACACAAATGAAAGATTCATCCATGCATCAGAGTGAATACTGACTTCAATATCTGTCTGATTCTCTTACAGAGATCTTTTTAACGACTTAGACCACTTTAATTGGTCTTTTTTGTGCCATTTTGGATATGGGTCATATGCATTGCAATGACAGGAAGATGAAATAATGATTGAATTCTCTTTTTTTTGAGTAAAATATTCTTTTAACCCACATAAATGTACAGAGACATCCTTGATTTTCACAGGGAGTTAATCTGAAGGAGCCCCTGAAGGCATGTTAATACCATGACAGATAGATCTCGACAACACAAGGAAGCAGTTTGCCCTCCTGAATCAGAAGAAAAGCAGAATATCAATCAGATATCAGACCTTAGGTCTCTTAATCTGTTCTGTGACCCACACCCCCTCACATCACACCCGCTGTTACTCCCTATTCTGGGACTCCACGGAGGTCTGTACTGTACGTAGGTCTACTAAGTTAGACGTTCACACATCATTTATTCAGGCCAGCTCCGTAGTGGTTTATTTCTCTCGGGTGTGTGATCTAGACAGACGGGCCAAAACGATCCGTCAAACACATCGTCCATTGTATGCAACCGCATGCCGTATGTCTCAGAAAAAGCGACACGCTCTGAATCAACCTAAATCTGAAACCTTTACTCATCTCTGTGATCATGTTCACAAAGTGCATTGCTTCGTGTTCCTCCAATGTAAATATCACATTAGATGGTTCCAGAGGAATCGAGAGCCTGTTGATTTTGGCCTCATGTCTGTGCGGCTCTGTGCTTGTTGTGATAGCTCTGATGCCATAAGAATTTTACAATGGCTCTGCTGTTTGTCTTCGCTGCTCCGTCTCCCTAAAGCTGATGACCCCACAATGGCTGGATAGACTTCTTTAATCCAGAAAAGCTCATGTATTTGATGGTTGGCCGCAGAGTAGGCTCTTGCTTTCCTAGAGAATGCAATTGTCTCCTCAGAATGGACCGGCCTTATTCGCTGCTGTTAAGCTCCATAGTTCACGTTGTAGAACAGTGGCTATTGTAGAAAGGTCACTGTGGCGCACACTCGCTCTCGCCAGGCACCGCAGCCTGACAAAAGCTTCTTTGATTGAGTTTTAGTGGCTAGCTAGGTAATCTAGGAGGCTTCAGAATCTCTCTGAAGAGGTCAGGGTTTATATACTTTAGCGGAAGATCTATTTTGCGGCTAAGGAGGCACTGATGAGTCTTGTTCTTGGAAGCTGTCATCTAAATATGACAATTTGCTCTGAATTCTGAATAAACATAGATAGTTACATTCTATTTCTAAGATGTAGTTTCAGATTGACTGCCAGGATGTTAGTGGTGATTAGGACGTTGAAGTAGAAAAATGTCCAGTCCAAGTCTCTGATTCTTCTATATATGTAAGCTGGATGGTGCCAGAATTATGTAACGTGGCAGTGTTACATAAAATGCTAGCTTTATGAAAAAGCAGAGCTAAATGTATTCATTCTATATCCATATTCTCCTCCTCTGGGCCTCCATGTGCGCACATAATAAACCACATCTCTTTAGCAGACTCACCCTTCTCTCTGAGTTCTGCTGAACCTGTTGCACCTTGGTTCCCCTCCTTGCCTCTTTGAATCTCCCCAGCCGTTTTCTGTAACCCTGACCTCTCTTAGGGAGTTTATGGCCATTTTAGTGTCCAATATGTTTCCATTCCTTGGATGTACAACTTCCTTCCAGTCCCCATGGCTCTTGGCTCCCTCCTCTCATTTTGTCTCCTCTGCTGTCCCTCTTGACTTATGGTCCACTTTTTTTTTTCATCCCAGTCCCCCTTCTTCTCTTTCTCTTACAGGTTAATCGTGATGTTGACTTTTAGGTAAGCACCTGTGACATCCCAGCCCTTCTGTTCCTCTGTTCTGACCTTTCTTTAATGTCTTTTACACCTTGTTTGTGTGGAGCTTTATGTCTTCTCATTACACATTCTAGTTTACTTCTAATTTGGTTTTCAAAATAATATTGAGCTCGATGTGAGGTAACTGTAAAAAAAAACAAAAAAACAAACCCGATTCCAAGATATAAACTCAAAATTTGGAGAAGAGTTTGTATCTTGCACTTTATTTTTTTTGCCACAAAATTAAGGAAAAAAAAATATATATATAAATAACTTTTTATCACATAATTTGGACAGTGTCAGAATTGCGAGGGATAAACTTATCGCTGTGTAATAATAGAAACTATATGTCCATACTGAAGTTTTTTACTTATTCAACATTCAACATAATTTCTATCTTCTGTTCAATAACTCATTTTACATTCTTTAGTTCTGCATTCATATTTCGTCTCATTCAGTTGCTATCTTACAAGCACTCATTTTGAGTGTAGTATTGATTGAATATTTGCAAAGCTGCTCTGTAACCTATAATCTACAAACAGTGTTTCTTTTGCACTGACAGTGAATTGTATTATAATCATAGGATTCCCAACAGCCCTGAGACGTGAAACTTAAAAGAGTTTTTGTAAGCCAGCCAGCCTTGTGTTACTGAGTATGAGCGCTTTTGCAATAACCTCCAGGAGGATGGAACTCTTTGATTTGTTCAGAATGTTAAATGAAGTGCATCAACAATTCAGATTACAGTAGTCCAATCAGAAAGCAAGTGTTGCCCTTGTGAGTGCTTGCAATACGCGGTTCAATAGAGACACAAAACAGTGCCTCTATTGTATTGCAGCATGATATAATCACCCACAATTCCTGTCCAGTCACTCTGCGGCTGTCGTGCCATTCAAGTGTGAGGCATTAATTTTTGTAACCTCTTTAATTAAATCTTTCTCTTTCAGCTTTTCTATTCATTTTCTCCTTTCTCTCACAATTTGTGTCAAATGTTGTCCCGACACAGATTTTTTTATGACAGTGGCCTGTTTATTGCTTATAATTGATAAACAAAGACACGATATATCAATCAGGGGTCATGAATGTGGAATATTTAATTGTCGCTCTTGAAAAGTGCTCAAAGTTTTCTGGAAGCTCAGCTTATGGGAACAACATTGTGGGTGTTTTTGAAGAGGCCTATGTTTAGACCAGTGGTTTTTAAACCACTTTAAAGGTGATAATTAATTAAAAGAAAATGTCTTAAAATGCTACAACTACAATGCCTTAAAAGCTATAAGTTAAATAAGTTTACAGCATCAATAAAACATGTATTTGTTTTTAAAAATAAACAAATAATTTATGATATACATTTGAAAGTATTTACAGTTCTGGTTTCTTTTAAGGGGGACTTTTGAGTGTTTACTTTGATAACGGATCCTTGAAGTTACAAAGGTTGCGAACTACTGATCTAGACCAGAGCTCTTGTAATACCATTCTTGATGTAATACTGATGTAATTTAATGAAACATTGTGCTTAGGTGCATTATTTAAGATTTATTAAAATTAGATATAACTTCATTCTAGATATAACTTCATTCAGTTCGCTTCCCACGTGAACTTACTGATGAATAAACATGTTTGCAAATGCACATAAAGAGAACATTCAGTCCCTTGGTACACTTAGTTTTTTCAGCAGCTTTTGTGTTGCTTGTATTTCAAATGTTTCAGTGTCAGCACTACTGATATTGACTTTTTATAGCTTGTGTCCGTCTAGGAGGGGTCAAAGTCAACATCAGCCTGACTGTTTGGACGGAAAAGTTTTTTAAGCCTTACACCTCTATTATGCAACATTACCAACTCTCTTACTCTCTAACTGTCTTCCTCTTGTTCTCTTTCAAAAATATCGAACACATCTGGTGAAATAATTAATAGTGACCTATGAATGGCACTGAAACCACTTACAATCCAGTACAACTGTTCTGTATTAATTTTTATGTTGTTTTGGTTTTACAGGAATTGGAAGAGAACAATAGGCACTTTGTATGACATAATACTAACTTCCAGACCAAACCATTTGACTTTGTTACAAGACCTCAGTGTTATTCTACAGGAGGACGCTGGGATGCCAAGAACCAAAGGGCAAACTGAAGCCGCATTTAATCCCTTAACTGTTAATGTCACTCACAACGTAATCCAGTCTCGGATAAAAAGACCCTCTGCCTTTATAGGTGAGTTTTGGTTGAGAGCACAATGCTGTTCAAAGGTGAAAATAGGTAATCCCTTCAATACTGTGGCAAATGATTATATCTAAACAGAAAAATAGCTGTATTATGGATTTGGATTTGTAGACTCAGTCGTCCAATAAAAAGCCGACATGTCAGTCACATAGAGCATGAGGGAAAACGCACACAAAATGAAATTCCCATTGACAATAATGGCTTGCATAGAAATTTTAAATATCAACCATCAGCTATTAAAAGTATAGTTCACCGAATGGTTTTGTTGAAAATTAGCTTTCATGCAATGTGTGACACAGTAAATTAAAACATCCTGCAAAGTTTTAAATCTGAAAGTGCACCGTGTATGAAATCATTGTCTCTCAAAAGAAAGAGTTGGTTCTAAGTAATTGAAACAAGTCATTTTTACAAATCCTAAGCCCGCCCACTTTTTGCGTTGGTCTCAATGAAAATGCAAATTCATTCTTTGCAACTATGTGCCACTTTTGGAGCGGTAAAAATAGCTGTTTCCCCGGTAATGCTGTACACGCTCACAAATGTTGTTTTGTCAAGCATAATAAAATAAAAAATGAGACCGATTCATGTCATACAAAGGAGGGGTTAAATTAATTCGTAGGGAGTCTCTGAGCACAAGGTAAAGAAATGAATATTACAAGACAATGAAAGTGTTTTTTGTTTTTTTTAACCTTGCATTTCAACCTGTTGTTGGGGACTCCCTAAACCAAATTATTATTCTTTCATTACCCATAAAAAGGGAACTTTAAAGTTAAAAAAGCTCAGATAAATTGACACCCATTCACTGCAGAGGATCCATGTAATGCTACATTTCTCCAAATTGGTAACGATGAAGGAACAAACTTATCTTGGCCCGGGGGTGAGTAGTCAGCAAATTTTCATTTCTGCTTCCTTTAAAAAATACGTTTCCAGTGACAATTAAGTGTGTTTTATGACCACCCCCGACCAAAAATTATTTTAGGGTATTCTCTAGTTTGTAAGAAAAATGTCAGCGAAACCATTATGTTGATCTGAAAAACCTATAACTTTTCTAATCTCCAAAGAGCTATATAGCAACTCAAGACTGCAAAGACACACTCGGGAACCTTTATTTTTTTGAAGTGTATCATTGACCTAAAGTTAAGAATATGTGGCAGCACATCACCACCTTACAGAGACAATTAACTCTTATTTTCAGCGTAAAAATACACATTTACTGACTCTGAAAGCCCAGGTTTCAGTCTGATACAACTGTCTGGTCCAGAGATATGTTTGGCCTCAGACCAACACTCCTAACTAGCCATTTCTCTCAAGCTGGGAGGCTTTAGCATTACAGCCAAAAGGTGTTATGGATGGATCTCTTGATTTCTGCTTTTGGCAGAGCAGAGCATATTTGCCTACGTCCCATGAACAGCTGTAGGATAAAGGACTCACTATTAAAAACATTGAAGCTGGGTGGAATTCCCCTTTACGTAGTTCATTTGGTAACAAGATTTATTTCGGCACAGGCATGACTTAAGCAAAGAATAGCTAAGTTATGAGCCTCTACAACCCATAATTTTCTCACACTTTATCTATGAAACTCTCAATCCAATAGGTATTCTAAGCTACACACCCATTGTTATTGCAAAGTTCTTAAAGCAAATTTATTTTCCATTTTAAATTAGTATTTTGTAATGCATTAATCTAATGCTTAATTTTTTTTTTTTTTGCAATAAAAATCACAAAAGCAGCGTAGATTCATTCAATATTGCATGCAGTAACATGCAAAGCAATGCATTTATAATGCCTGCGGTTTGCTTTGCATATTATGAAAACCTTTTTAATGCTTTACAATACAGGCTTCAGGTATTAGTATTTATGCAATACCAGTAATAACAACATGTTATTGTATAAACTAGAGAGACATGTAATAGCAGGCCAAGTAGAAGTTATTATAGAAGCATGTCATCTTAGAATGAGATGGCAATTGTTCAAATATATACACCTGTATCTCCACGAGGCTTGGAAAATGAATAGATGTCAGTCCCACGGGAACAAGCAGCTTGAAAAAATGGATGGATGGAAATATACGTGGGTTCTTGGGGATACTGGAGCCTAATATATATATATATATATATATATATGTGTGTGTGTGTGTGTGTATATTTGTATGGATGGACATGTTTCACTGCATCTAAGGTTAAACATAGAATTTATTGCATGTATTAAAGACCCTCATGACATTATCAAGACCTGTTGTTGAACCCGCCACGTTTGCTCCCTCAGTGCATCAATTGTTTCCTCTTTACAACAGAGCAGGCCAGTTCTCATGATGAGAAAAACAGAAACCCAGAGCAGCAGAAGAGCAGGAGAGAACATGATGAGTTTCACACACTGAACAGTTAATGAAGTAACAACAGGGCTGTTGAATCTTGAATATAATCTGTATTCTGCAGTTAAATAGGAACTGTGTTGCATAATGTAGAATTTTATAATGTAATGATTAAAAAAATAAATAATATAAATAAAATAAAACTTTAGCATTTTTTATTTTTTTATTATTTTTGTCATTTGGGATGAAAAATATGTTGCAACTGACCCACAGAGTTGTACCCCTCTCTATAATGAAGGTAATATGAAATCTGGACAGACATTCAGGTTGGATAATCACAGGACTGCTATTTATAGGTGGGTTGACCCAGGTTCAGGTTTGGAGTGATGTTCTACTGTCAGTTTTGTTGAGACATAAACAAGGGCTTCATGCTGTGATTGACAGTCTCTGATCTTCTCCTTTTCGTTTGCTTCGTTCCAGAAAAAGTGAACCTGCGACCTCCAGGTGTCAGGCATGCCAGCCTGTGAAGTAAAGAGAGGCTTTCTGCCAGTTCGTTAGTTGAATTCCCATTTGATGCCCAAGTGTCTACCACAACAACCTACAGTAATTGACAAACAATGTCTCAAACACACACACCCTTTCTGTCTCTTAAAATCTGTTATTTTTCAAGTTCAAGTATTATTCTGAAAGGCTTTGTTCCATTCGAGATTTGATAAACATTAGAGATGTCAACAGACTTTATGCAGCAACTGTTTATGCACTGATTGCAATAGGAATTTCAGTTTGTATAGGAATTAATCTTTTACTGTAGAAACCTTTGAAGATATCATCACCAGGAGTCCTTTTTGTTGTACTTCGGTTGATTTCAAAATAATGTAAAGTAATGTATATGCTTCCAGATGTTATTGCTAGCTAGCAGGCGGTTAGCTAACAAGTTAACAAATAGCTAGCATTTATAATTGTATTGTATCTTGTTAAATGTAAATTTACATTAGATTTCATAACAGGTGATTACATGATTTAGATTCAAAATTTGGGGAAAAAATGGCTTGACTGTGTTTGTGTCTTACTGTTTTAAGAAAAACAATGCTTTTATTAAAGTAAATTCCTTTTCCTGTTACTGTACTATATAAAGGGTATTTTCTGAGGTGGCTTGGCTGAGATCTAAAGCTAAATTAACTCTGAATAGTCCAACACATGGGTTGAAGTATGGTATGGTGCAAAAAAAAAAACCTTCATGGAACTTATTTGAGCCATATGTGTTACAGTATGTAGATCTGAACCTACTCACCCTTTGAAAGTCATGCCACGTCTGGAGGATACACTCCGTGCCCTCAATGACTTGCACTCTTTATTGTGTTGCTTCCTTTAGCCCAGCATGCAACTGTAACCGATATATTACATAACGGTTTTTAACATTTTAATATATGAACCTTCAATTCTTTGTTTTTAACTAGTTTATTTACAATGCTAATTTTCTTTTATTTTAGAGAAGTCTGATTATTTATGTTTGTAGATAAGTCTGATTTGAGTACAACAGATACTTTTTTCGCTGGAGGAAGTAATTATCAATTGGGGTATATTGGCCAAAAGCGTGATTTAGAAGTAATTTTTTTGAGTAGAAGTGTTTTTTTGCTCCATTTTGATCCAGCTGTGTGGATCACTTGTGGACTATAGTGATGTTTAGCTGTTTGGACTGACAGCATCCATTCACTGCAGAGGACCCATTGGTGAGATCCAAATCTGTTCTTATGACGAATCTGTGCAAGCCTGATGGTGAGTACTTGTTCAGTAAATTTTCATTTTAGCATGAATATTTCCTCTGATTGCATCAATATTGAAATAATGTGACTGGATCATGTTGGGCTTGTGGTTAATATGGGAACGTCTACATTTATTTACAAGTTGCATTCATTTTTTGTTCTTTTCTTTTCCATTTATTAATTTCCCTTGGCCAAACTGGAACAACGTAGCCCTCACTGCTTCATTTACCAGAACTTCATGTTAATTTCTTTTCAGTGTGGATTAAATGGGGAAAAAGGACACGAGATTGGGGGGAGGACAATTCACTACCTTCCAAACTTTCAGGCGACTTGTTTTTCTATAGCAGCTCAACCAGGACAGGACGTTCTGTTCATTGTAACACAGGCTCTGTCCACACGGACAAAGCCCTTTCAACACAATCAATGTATTTTGGTGTTAATGAAGGCCTTTATAGAGAAGAAAAGACTCTAAATCACGGGTTCCGTGTACGTTTTCCCTGTCAGCGAGTCAATGGTAATGAGAGGAGAGGGTTATATTCCTATGGATGGATAATCCATAAACCTGGCGTGAGTGCGGACTGTCTGGATCGCAGGGGAAGATCTGATGTCTGGCTGGAGGCAAAAGGGGAGACGTTGTTCTGGTTCAGGTGCTGATGCCAGCTCATTAATATAGCATGCTAGTTCATGGGTTCATGGGTTGTATGAGAGGTGGAGGATCATCTTGATTACTGAGAGATTAAAGCAACCGATCAATGATTTCTTGGAAATCTTTGGGGGTGGAGAGGGTAGACCTCTGTCGCATGCATGCTGCTAAAAAATGAAGGGAAAAGTCAAACGTTTCATAAGTGCTCGGATCGTATTTCTTCAGTGGCAGTCATTTTCTTGAGCTGTTTCTTATTATTATGTAAAGTTATGGTCTTTGTTTTGGTACGGTGCACTTTTCCCCCTGCCAATGTAGTGTTGTAAGTTATGCAAAGTTATGTAAGGCCCGTAACAGTTAATCATATTCTGTTAAAGTCGGTATAGTAGCTAACATTGCTTGCACACATGCCTTCTCTTATATTCATGTTAAAACACTAAGACTTTACACTTGCAAGCACCATATGTCCTCCGTTTAACTGTTTGGAGTAGGTACAAAATCAATAAAGCGTGTTTTATTGTTCACAATTGGGTTTATGATGCTGTTACATAACAAATGCTTTTATGTGATGCTCTTTAAAAAACATGTGCTGTTTTTATCCACAGAATTGCATCATATTTCATCCGCTTATTTGAAATTGAATGTGCATTTCTTTATTTTTATTGAAGTGAAAAATAAACCTGAGGTTTTGATGTGGATTACATGTCCTTCTAAACATGGCTTGACGCAGTAGTTCTATGGACTCCTGAAAACACAAACTTGACTGGCAAATAATGTCAGCTCCTCCCAGTCGACGCATATTTGTGCTCCATGCACGGCGTAGAGTGTTTTGCCCCTTCATTCAATACATTTTGTATGGACTGGAAGTGTCCCGCTGCAAAACAGAGTTAGTCTGTGTTGGTGTGGTGAGACATTATGTTTGCTCAGTACACAGCGTGCAGTGAACACTGTTAAACTGAAATCTTTTCACAGAAACAGTTGAATTCCTGTGAAATCGCGGTACGTGGAAAGCCCAGATTATTTTGATGCGTTAAAGGCTTGATAACAAATCTAGAAAGACACTTTGATCTGAATTGGGTGCGGGGTCATGGCGCAGCAGCGTGGAATCTGTTCACAATATGTGCACTAACATCATAGCGGCGAGGTTTACAGGGCAAGCATCTCTATCGCCTCTGGCTTGCTTAGTTGGGGACACCTGATTTCTAGTGATTATCGTCGTCTTGACTACAGAGAACGTCTCAGCATTTGATTAATAAATAGTTTATTTCTCGTCATTATACATTACCATCACTCTGTTTTCCTACTTGATAATGTTCAGTGCTTTGCTACAATCTGTATTGTTAAAAGCGCTATATAACTAAAAGTGACTTGACTATTAATGTTGCTTATATTCGAGGTATTAAACTTCACTGCATAACTCATCCTGCACCATTCGTGCTACGGTCCTGAATGACACCTCATATCACACAGCTTGTCAAAAAGAGGTGTGCTGGTACTTTTCTAAGATATAAGACAAAATTCTCATGACAGCTGATAAGAGGTGAAAAAACATATAGACTTACATTCAAGCAGACAACGCCCTAGAAAGTACCCAGAATGGCAAGGAATCGCTTGGCAACATACTGTAAATAACACAAAAATAATATGAGAATTTCTAAATATTAGAATAAATAAATTATATACAGTATTTTTGTAACGCAGCACTGACAAAGCCATTTCACTGGCTTTTATTGGAGGTTATACAGTGCTTGAATAACCTGAAACTGTTCAAATATTGTAAAGTCTGTATTATCAAAGCTAAAAATGATCGAATTAAATAAATTGTTTACCCCAAAATAAACTTTGATGGAAATTGACTTGCCTTCAGGCCATCTAAGATGTAGATGAGTTTGTTTCTTCATCAGAACAGGTTTGGATAAATTTTACTCTGCGGTGAATGGGTGCCATCAGAGAGTTTAAACAGCTGACAAATATATCTAAATATACATGAGTCCATCAGCTAACATCTTGTAAAGTGAAAAGCAGTGTGTTTGTAAGAAACAAATCCATTGTTGAATTATTTAACTCTAAAACCATTGCTTCTGGCTAAAATATAAGTAAATAATCCCTGCTAAACATGCTGTTTTGTAGATTTGTTTTCTTACTGACAGTACCGTATTTACTACAGCAAATGCTATTCCATATAGCTTTGATTATTACAATTATTAACTTTTGATTAAGCACATTTAAATATGGGTGCATTTAGAAAAATGAAAATATAAATGGATTAATTGAAAAGATGTATTTATTTTGGACTAACCTCATTTTTGGAATCTGTCAGGGCATTGGAGAGTGGCTAAAAATCAGTAGTGCATGGGCACACTATTTGTTTTTATTTAAGCTATGACTCAAAGACCACAGAATAAAAACATTGTGTCACTGAGTAACAGTTATATACCCACTAACACAAATCAAAAAGTAATTTATTCTACTTGTTTATAGAAACATAATTGTACACCGTTTTTGGACTCCAGTATTTATGTGGGCAAATAAATATCCCCGGAAAAACACGTCCAGTTATCCTGCATTTTTGATCCATGAGGTGATAGGGTTCAAACTGGTGTGGAGAAAGGAGATTCATTTTCTCTAAAGAGTGTCTATTTAATTTGCCTTATGATTTTCTCATATTCCTGCAGTCCAGTCTAAAAATGGCATAGCATAAAGATCTCCAGATTGATAAGCTATATTATTATCTATATTAAGCTTATGTGTACTCTGTAGCTCAAACGTTTGGGGTTGGTAAGATTCATTAATGTTTTTGAAAAGAAAGTCATGCTCACCAAGGCTGCATTTAATAATTATAATATTATTATTAATAATAAAAATGTAAAATATTTGTACAATTTAAATGAAATGATTGTAATTAAAACATAACTGAAAATGAGATTTATTTCTGTGAAGGCAAAGCTGAATTTAGGCAGTCACTACTCCAGTCTTCAGTGCCACATTCTCCTAGAGGTGGTAGTATGAAGTATGTTGTTTATTTGAAGAATAAAAAAGTCTGATTTCATGCGACTGAATGAAAATAAATGTGTAGATGATAAATGGACATCATGATTCATGAACCACCAGTAATGCAGAATGACCATTCTGCACCTGCTCTTACATTACACATTAGAACCTGGTGCATATGGATTGCATATGGCTAAATCTTTTCAATCCTGCGCACTGCACCTAGTAACATGTTTAACAATAGAGCAGTGGTCCAAAAGCCATTATTCTCAAGCAGCACTGTGTTGGAGGGTATTGTGTGTTACTGGATTTGTAATGGACAAATATGACATGCATATACATCAGTTATGATAGCAAGGGTTATACAGGCTGTATGTTTCATAGTTTATGATTATGTGGTCACCAGACAGTGTTTATTCTCTGTGGAAAGAACGTCCAGATGCATTTTTATTTCTCATAGAGACACTATTCCACACCCAACTGTCTCTCAACTCTGTGCATTCCACCCCCCACAAAGGCAGCCAAAATACAGGAAACAGTTCAAACTGTTTATACATGAGACTATGCAAACCTTACTCAAAGACGGCAGGGTTCCTGGGATTTTCCACTTTCCATTTCAGACCTATATAAAAGCCTATATTCCTCTGCATGTGTTTGGTGTTTCCTTTCAGTGAAAATGACTTGTGGTCAGATATTTTAACTCAAACACAAATTAGTCTAGTTCTCCAAAACATGACATGTCATAAAGATAAGGCACGGCAGAATGTCTGGGCTGCTGTTTTTCATAAAATTTCAAGCTTCAGAAAAAAACAAAACAAAACAAAATATATATAGAATAATCTATATACAACCTGGATTCTGGAAATGTTGGGACATTTTTTACAATTGCAAGACTAATCGTGTCAAATCACATGAGTCAATACTTTTTTTCATGAAAAAAAATTCTGCATAAAATTAGCTAAATCAAAGTTGTTTTTTCCCCACAAAGTATATTTATTGGCACATAAAAATACAATTTAAGAATAACCATAAAAAACATTTACAAGTACGAGAACCTTACTGAACATAAAAATAAAAAGCTAAAGTCAATTAGTTTGTGTTTACTAGTGTTCACCACTAAATGTACTGGATATATATGTAATAAACACATTTTAGGATCACATTGAACATTTTCTGCAGTCAATTAATCAATCAATCAGAACAACAATATTTTTCCAAAGATTTTGAATCTTAATACACTCCCACATACAATGGGTAAAGATTCTGATTTCTTGTTCACATTTTAAACAGTTTCCCGAACAGGGTTTAAGTTTAAAATAAATGTTAGAGCTGTCTTAAATGGAAAAAGTAAAATTTTAAAATACATTACTGCCATTGTTTGGTCTTAAAATGCTCCCAGGTAAAGCTTTTTTGTAAGACATGTTTCTAAAAACTAGCTACTTAACTGTCCTAAATTAACAAAGACCTAGTCCTGGCTTAATCTAATATCTGTCTGGGAAACCGCCTGTGTAGTTTAACTGGCATAATGTATGTTTTCATGAGCCATTTATACTGCATCAATCTGCATCTAGTATTGACACTATATGTTTGGGCAACCAAACAAGCATCCATCCATTTATCTTTAGAAATATCTTCCTGAAGGTAAATTTTCCATGCGGTTAAATGACATTGAGCTTTCTTCGAACCTTCCAAAAGTATATTATAAAAGAAAGATAAATTGCCTTTATACCTTAAATGTTTCAAAATACTTCTATAATTGACAAAGAAGGTTCTAAATGCGTTCTCATTTCAGAGTGAATAAAGCTACTTTTTTGTAGAAATTTGAAGGAGTGCTTCTGAGGAATATTGTACACTTTCATCAATTGTTGGAATGATATCATTATGCCATCCTTATATAAATCTTTCACTTGTTTTGCCCCCTTGAACATTCAAATTTTTAAATCCCCCATCACTTCTCCCCGGCATTAACTTTGTATTCCCCCAAATTGGTGACAGAGCCAACAGTTTAATTGTTTCACCTAAATAGTCATGAGCTTCATACCATACTCACAGAGAATTTCTAAGAAAAGGATTATGTGTGGATTTTTTTTTACCATTTTAACTGAAGAAGAATAAATATACATATGTAACGGAATCATTATTATTATTATTCCATTTATTGTCTATTTCTATGAAGTAATACTTACTGTAACAGAACATAACTGAGCTGCCCAATAGTAAAGTTTTATATTTGGTACTTTAAGCCCTCCCTTTCGTATGGTAAATAAAGTAATGACAGCCGCAATTATTGATTATAATTCCATATAAACCTTACAAACATTTTCTTAAGTGTTGCAAACAATGAAGCTGGAGAAGGAAGAGGAATTGACTGAAAGAGATACAGGAATTTAGGTAGAAATTACATCTTTATAATATTTATGCGTCCAATCATAGAGATTGGCAATGCATTCCATCTCTTAAATGAGTTCATGACTTTTTTTATTAATGGGTCATAATTAATTGAAATGATCTCTTTTATATTTGGGTCTATCTTAATTCCTAAATATATAAACACTTCCTGATAACTAATAAATTGCCTTTTGTTCATAGAATTTCTTCCTTCATCCCTGTTTAATAATAGCATGGTACTTTTATTATTGTTAACTTCGTACCCTGAGAACTCTCCAAATACTGTTAATTAAGTGTTGAGTGCTCGAATAGAGGGTTCTAAATTACTAAAGAAAATTACAATATCGTCTGCAAACGGGGATAAATGGTGTTCTCCCGCACCGATTATGATACCTTTAACTTCAGGAGTACTCCGAATTGCCATTGCGAGGGGTTCTAATTTCAAAGTTGATGTCTGCTACAGGTCTCAAAATAGTTGAGACAGGGGCATGTTTACCATGGTGTTGCATCTCCTCTTCTTTTCAAAACAGTTTGAAGATTTCTGGGCATTGAGTTTCTGGGGCATTTTTAATAAATTGTTGTGCAGAAACCATCCTAAATTTGATCTTACAATAATTTCTCAGATATGTGTACTGTAAGTGCGATTCATAGAATGAACACGTGTACGTCTCTCTTTTCTCATTTTTTTTAAAAATATGAACGTTGGCATGGATTTAAGCATACACACTCTAAGATCAAATCTGTGCGTAAGCACGCTTTATAAACGAGGCCCCTGGAGCTTTGGTGTTAGAATTTGGTCCCGTTCTTGCCTGATATAGGTTTCCAGCAGCTGAAGAGTTTGTAGTTGTCTTTGGCATATTTTTTGATTAAGGATGCGCCAAGGTTTTGCATTGTCCTGCTGAATTATTTCCCTGAAATAGACGTCATCTGGAGGGGAGCATATGTTGCTGTAAAACCTTTATATAGCTTTTGAACTGAATGGTAATAACACACTGAAAGGTCTACCTCCTCTTAAGCCTAAAGGACACAGCGTCTGTGATTTCCAACAAGAATGTCAAATTCATCTAACAATAGAAGATTTTTCCACCTTTAACAGTCCATTTCCAATGAGCCTTGGCCCACATGACACAACAGTGCTTCTGGACCATACAGTGCTTCTGGACCAGTTCACATAAGGCTTCCTTTTTGCATGATAGAGCTTTAGTTGGAATCTGCAGATGGCATGGGCGGATTGTGTTTATAGACAGTGGTTCCTAGAAGTATTCCTAGGCCCATTTAGTAATGTCAATGACAGAATCATACTGATGAGTGATGCAGTGCCTGAAAACCACGGGCATCCAACAAAAGTCTTCGGCCTTTATGATGTTATGCACTTTAAATGATGGGATTTTCAAAGCTTTTTTTCAATTTGACGTTGAGGAACATTGTTTTTAAAGTATTCCACAATCTTTTTAGACACTCTTTCACAGATTGGAGAGCCTCTGCTCATCTTTAGCTATTAGAGACCTCTGACTTGATATCAATTACCTTAGTTAGTTGCTAGATGTTCTCCCAGCTGAATCATTTCCATTTCCATTTTTCTTTTCTTTTTTTTTTTGCTCTTCAGCCCTTTGTTTCCCGTGGGCCAACTTTTTGAGACCTGTAGCAGCTAGGCATCAAATTGGAAATGAGCTCATTTAGTGGATAACAGTGTAAAATTTCTCTGTTTAAATATTTGTTATGTTCTTTATGTTCTATTGTGGTTAAAATATTGGCTCATGTCGTCACGTCGAGACCGACGAATAGGAATCTCGCTTCGAGATGCCAAACAAACTCTGCGTGTATCTAAACACGCCAAT
>JAUMHI010000061.1:5127920-5211912 GCA_032359435.1 Enteromius unitaeniatus
CTGCTGCCTATTTATACCCGCTCTGCGGGGAGTGGCCTAGCATGCAAATTCCACTAGCCATTCAGAAAGCATTCTGAAGAACATGGTGTCACAGCAACATTACAGCAAGCATATATAATAATAGTTCTGCCTTCTTTCTTTGCGTAAACATTCGGGTGGTGTTTCAAAATAAACCCACTCCGTGATGTAGAAAAGTGGGGGGGTGTTTTATTTTTAGGGGTGCGAGTCAGAAGTTTTATAAAGAATATTTCTTTCTTTTAAAACTTGAGTCTTTACAACTTTTGGGATATTCTAACAGCTTGTAACACTCCAAAGAGAAAGGAACATTTGAAATCGCATCATATGACCACTTAAAGCTATTCTTCATCTGAACTAATTTACATGTAAACATTTTTATGTTTCTGTTACATGAAGAGGACACACAAAAAATCACAGAGGGAGAACCTGTCCATCTGCAGACCGGTGTTGCTGAACTACAGGAAGAGGATCTAATACTGTGGAGATTTGAAGATGTCCTCATAGCCAAAATCAATAGAGAGAGCAGTGAGGACATCTACAATGTTAATGATAAGAGATTCAAAGGCAGACTCAGGCTGGATGAACAAACTGGAGATCTGACCATCACTAAAACTAAAAGCACAGACTCTGGAGTTTACGAACTGCAGATCAAGAGCAGCAACAAAGACTCTTGCAAGAAATTCAACGTTCTTGTTTGTTGTAAGTAACTAAAAAAAAAACAAAAATACAGTCTCACGAGCAATTCATACATATTTGTACGAGGTGCCAAATTTGTGCCAATTCGTACTAATTTGTACGACCTTACTCGTACGATTTGTCTAAAACTACGTGATGGGTAGGTTTAGGGGTGGGGTTACGTTTAGGTCATTCATACAAATACATACGAATTGGCATTTTGTAAAATACGTATGATTTAGAATAAATCGTATGAATTCGTATGAGTGAGGTCGTACAAATTTGTAAGAATAAGCCACCTCGTAAAATATGTAGGAATTGCCATGAAATCAGGTTGGTGTTTTTGTCTAAAAATGCTCAGTGTCCACACTATCGTTTTCAATAGTTTCCGAAGAGTTGATCATCCACACTGAAACGACCGAAAATGCTTATGTTCTGCACATGCGTAAAACGTAAGACAATTCAATCTGCATCATTTCCGTGTTCTGTTTATTTACTTTCCGGCTTTTTGAAACATTGCGGCAAAATTTAGAGGAAAAGCACAGTTTTTTAAATTGAGTAACAATGAGCTGGAGCATGTACAAACTGATATTAATCTTTAATGGGGCTGTCAGAATTGAGAGCAAACAAAACAACTGCTGTACAATGCTGTCTGCCATCCTAGATGAATTGGTCACATGACTGCATCATATGACTAAAATGCGTCATCGTTTTTGAAAGCCTCCATTTTCACAGTCCACACTGCGACACAAAAACAGTGTTTTCAAATTTATCCACTTTAGAGAGCGTTTTCAAAAAGCTCAGTTTTCTTTGACGAAAACACCGTCTCAGTGTGGACAGAAGGCCAAAACGGAGAGAAAAAGATGCGTTTTCATACGAAAACGTATTAGTGTGGACATGACCTAAAATAATTTTTACTTCAAAGGAATAGTTCACTCTAAAATACTAATTACCTTTTTTTAATCTAATGTCACTGCATGCTTGATTTTCTAATTTCTGGCATGTAGCAAAGCAGATGTTTAGGAGAGTGTTCAGGCTGCTCCATAAAAACGAGAATGGTTGAGTTACAAAAAACCCACAGTTTTCTGACTGTAAACGGAAAAGAAAATAAGTTTTTAGTTGTCCGTAAGCTTGCTAAATCACCATAAGTGTTTTTAAAGTGGTCCATACCACTCTTGCGCTATATTCCAAGTTTACTAAAGCCATACTATATCTGTTGATGAAGAGGGATAGTTCAAACAAAAATTAAAATGACCCCATGATTTACTCACCCTTAAGCCATTGTAGATGTAAATGACTTTCTTCTTTCAGATTAATACAAGCAGAGATATAAAAATGTCATGGCTCTTCCAAGAGTAGTTCCAAACCTGTATGAATTTCTTTGTTCACAAAAGAAAGATATTTAGAAAAAAGTTTGTATCTTGACTTCCATAGTACTTCTTTCCCCTATTATAGAAGTCAATGGTGACCAAAACAGCCTGGTTACAAACTTTCTGTTCAAAATATCTTCCTTAGTCTTCGGCAGAACAAAGAAATTCATACAGGTTTGAAACTACTCAAGGATGAGCAAATGAGGACAGAATGTTAATTTTTTAACTATTCCTTTAAAAAGTACCAATATAAAAATATGAGAAACAGACAAACAGTTGTATTTGGCTATATTAAACGTATCTAGCAGCATGATGCATCTTCAGCATTAACACGTTTATGTGACTTTGTGCAGTGAAAATGAACGAACATACTGTGGGAGATTTTGTGATTCTACATAACGATGATCCTGAGCTGAGGAATGGTGACAGGATACTGTGGAAGTTCAGCGATAAAGACATTTTAATCGCTGAACTCAACCAACCCAAAAAACAGACCTTATTCTATGAAGGTCCTGATGGGAGATTTAGAGACAGACTGCAGTTAAACCAGCAAACTGGAGATCTGACCATCAGGAACATCAGCAGAGTTCATTCAGACGTTTATACTCTTCAAATCATAAGTGGCAAAAAGAGCACGTGCAAGAGATTCATGGTTATTGCCCATGGTGAGTAATGTGATGCTGTGACAATTAAATATTTTTGATCATATTTAGTTCTATTTTAAAAACTTTAATGCTTAAATTTTAATCCGTGCAGGCACTTCTGTTCATTTGTCCATGTTTTTCTCTTTTATGTAATGCTGGGACGAAATAAAGAGAAGACTGTGTCAGGGATGGAGGGAGATTCAGTCACATTAAACACTGATATTGAAATACAAGAAGATGATCTTATACTGTGGACGTTTGGGCCTGAAGACTGCCTCATTGCTAAAGGTGAAACAAAGGAAAAGATCTCCATATATGATGGTGCTGACTGGAGATTCAGAGGCAAACTGAATCTGAATTATGAGTCTGGATCCTTGACCATCACAAACACCAGAACTGAACACGCTGGAGTTTATAAACTACAGGTCATCTGCAGCCGAGAGACTAAATACAAGACATTCAGAGTTACAATCCATGGTAAGTAACATCTCTCGATGTACAGATGTGTTCTGAAATTAAAAGTTTGCAATAAAATGAACTAAATTCAGTTCCATTTGCTGGCATTAATGGTGCATAATTTAAATATGTCAGCTTTTCATTTATATAAATTGTTTTTATGTCTAAATACACTTTTATTTTTAGATTAGAATGCTTCACTGTGTCAATTTTATATTGTCTGTATGTTTGACGGACTTAGTAACCTTAGAAAAAAGTTATTTTAATAGTATAAACGCTATAGTAAGAATATAATCCAGACAGACAGACAGACAGTACATTCATCATATTGTCATTGTCACCAGCATTAGTTGCATCACTGTCATTCATAACTCTTCTCTTGTTTAATCACTATAATGCGTGTTGCTTATCTTTTCATTTTACCATTGTAATCTTCAGTGATTTCTTTGTTGTTGTTTTTTTTTTTTTTTATAGAAAGTGAAAGAAATAAAGACTGTGAGCCTGAGCAAGAAGGTATTCCCTTGATATAAAAATGAAACTCACAACAGCAATAACTGTAAATAACGGTGAAAAGTGTCTGAGACTTTTGCACATTTTGCATTTGACACACACACATAAATACAGTATTTTTTGTGTATGTATATGTGTAAGGTTTAAAGAAATTTAATTCTTCTGATTAAATTCTGAACTCACACGCCTGCAGAGGACATGGAAAAAATGTTAAGACCTCCAAAGACAATAAACTCTGACCTGTCTTGACCGGCGTGAGAAGGCAAAACAGATGGATTTCTCGCAATCAAGAGCATGCCATATAACAATAAAAGGCTGAGCTAAAAACAAACCCCCACTTTTACGATTCATCCCTGAGTCATTATCTCTTGCAGTCACAACTGCTCTGTAAGGAAAAGTCTTCCAAGGAGGAGAACCACATACTATGTCATATTTTATGAAGATATTGTTTTTTCACTGACAAATACCTTTACATTGACGTCATATATGACAATGTAAGTGACTGCTATGCTATAAAAATGTATTGACCAGGATATAACATACTGGAGGCTTGGAGAATGAAGCATTTTGCGCATTTCCCAAGACCTGTATTGATTCCTGTATATCGCTAATAATTAACACGCTGGGTTAGACTAGATTATATAGACTATCTCTTTGCAACTCAGCAAGCAGTTCACGGCTAGCAAACAAGATAAATAATCGTCCCCTGCCTCTGAGTAATTATTAGACTGGCAGCATTGTATTTTAAGACGGGACGCCGGACTTAGACATAATGGGTCTCCAATGAACAGACAAATGAAAATTAATATCTAAAATAATCAAGTCTCTAAATTAAGATAACTAAAACACCTAAGTTTAGTATTGTAATCTAAATTTAATAATAACTTAAAATTGGAGTCAGATTAAAACGAGGTAAAACATAAAGGTAAAACTTAAGACCTAAAGTAAAATTAGAAACCTCAAATTAGGAGACAAAACCCAGGAGTATTTTCTCTTAAAACCGAGAAGCAAGATACGATCTTCGCCCAAGTAGGCGGGACCTTACATATGTATGTGCCTACTTCATGTTTTATTGTATCTTTTTTTTTTCTTTCACTTGTTTTTTTTCTTTCCTCCAGTTACATAAACGTTTGTTTGATAGCAATAATAGAGTTGTCTTGTTACCAAATTGTCTGTATCAATACCAGTAAAATTTCACAGTTCTCTGTATGAATACTATAGCAAATCTATTGCAACTAATTTATTATAATATCTTTTGCACATTGTTTATTGACGGTTCAAATGCTTATGTTACGAGTTTTTATGTATGGATATCCCTGTTGAAAAAGAACAGCATATGCTGGTTAGGTATGCCGATGCTTTTTTTTATTAACTCTCCTTTTTCAATAATAAGTTATTTGAAAGAGATCGGATGGTTATTTGGTTATGGTTCAAATAGTGAGAGTTTTTGCATTGTATGTATATCTTATCCTGGTGATGCTCCCTTTTCACTAGTAACTTGTTTAAAAGAAATTGCCTTTTTTCAATATTTGACCAGTTATATATAAAACAAGGGTTGCAGCTTGTTCAATATACTGTATGTTCATGTAAAATAAAGTGATATTAAAACCTCAAATAATTAAGTGCACCACTAAATATAATGTTTTTGGTCAAACTGGGTTAAACAAGGACACAAATCATTTTAAAATTATTCAAAAGCAGACAGAGATTAGATGTAAAGTTTATTGTTAAGTATTTTTGTCCATTGCTGATGTTAAAACATGCTGAATTTGTATCTTTTATCCTTGTATCTTATCCAATGATCTGAAATAAACAAGATTGCACAAATATCGCAAGAGAGTCATGAACTTTGCTATTTCTTAATTTTTAAAAAGTTTATTTTAATGACAATTAATTAATTGCACTTACGCCACTGATCCAGCTGCTGTAGGCAGACACACGGGTGAAGACTGTTGGCTTCTTGTAGGCATTACAAGCCGAAGAAGACACAAAGCTGGTCACACCATGGACAACGTACTTTCCACTGACCTGACAGTTCAGAGGGCCACCAGAGTCACCCTAAAACAACACGACAGGAGGCGAAATGAGACATTTTCACCACAGAACCAAACAACTTCTCATAGTTTACGATCTGTTTGAAAGTCTTTCTCACCTGGCATCCAGAGTCGCTTCCACCACCGGCGCAAACCATGGTGTTCTTCACGGTGCTTCCCCACCAGTCGCTACGAGAACAGGTACTGTGGTCGACCGAGGGAAGATAGGCCTGCTTCAGCTTAGCTGAGAGTGACCCACCAGCTGCATGAAGATCAGAGAAAAGAAAAAAAGAAATGAGTTAGAAATTAGTACATACAAATGAACTCAGGCGGCATCATAAAAGATGTGTGGTAGTTGAAGCTAAACTGACTTTGTGTGCGTCCCCAGCCAGAGATGTAACAGGGGTTGTTGTGAGGCAGAACCTGTCCTGAAGGTGGCAGGGTGGCCAGCTGTACGTATGAGTTCAGAGATGCACTTGAGGACAGGCGCAGAAGGGCAATGTCATATCTGAAATGCACAAACAGTGTACAAGTAAGATTTCACATGCACTGCAACACTGCAACAATATACAGTCATTTAGGGGTCACCAAATTTGATCCTGCCGGTGTCCTGCAGAGCTCAGATCCAACTTTAAGTATAACTGTTGAGTGTGTTGCATTAAAGGTATACGTGTAATTATATGTTGTGTATTATAGTCTCCACAGTCATGTTGTGTATGTAATGTTTACACACCCAGCAGCCACATTGTTTCTGTTCCAGTTGGGGTGGATGTGGACGGCGCTGACGCTCATGTACTGCTCGCGACCCTCTTGGGTGTAGATGTCGTGGTCACCCAAAACAACACGCCAAGTTCTTGAGCTGTACAGGAAACACGTTCAAGTGAACAAGGGTGAAGTCAGCAATTTTGGATGCATTACATTTCGTCTGCATAGACGTTTTGCTGAAGGCCTGAAATTTCCAGTCATTTCAGTCAAGTCGTTTTTATAGTGCTTCGTTCAATAAAGAGTGTTTTAAAGTAGCTTCACTGTATTAAACAAGAAAGTACAGTGTAACAGTGTTGGTTGAGTTCAGTAGCTATGTAAAGTTATGTAAGTTATACTGTGACATTTTATTTATACGTTCTGACTTTTATAAAGTCAGAATTGCAAGATATAAAATTGCAATTGTAAGAAAATATCAGAATTGTGAGCACACTTTTTCCTATTAGATCTCTTAACAGTTTAGCACATAACACACTGAAAGTGAGATACAGCTGCCACCAGAGGGCAGACTGCATGACACAATCATATGAAGGTGAAAAGGTGCTTTAGAGTCGTACATGTGTGATCTGCTACAGTTTTTCAAATGTGTTTGTTGTCTCTTAACCATCTAGATACAGAAAGCTTTCATTACGTGTCAACGCAGTGGGCAGCAGTCATCACCCAGTTAGCTCTGATCAGAGTGCCACCACAGGTGTGATGGTAGCTGCTGCCAGACAGGTACTGAAGAGAGATCTGAGAAAGAGACAAGGACTTCGTTACAATCAGAAGTTTAGAGGTGGTCTCAATATGAGTGGTCTTTGAAAGTTGATTAAAATAACACAGCAACACCTGACTAAATTTATGCTGAAAATACAACTTGGCATCAAACTGGTTTTTAATATCATTATGTTGGGGCTGAGACCATCTTTAAAAAGACTGTTAATGAGACAGCAGCCTTCAATCATATTAAGAAAAGTATCTCAACCACCTTAACATTTTACAGTGATGTCCATTTACAGCTCATTTATTGAGTTGTTGTTACAGTGTTTTACCTGCCAAGGCCAAGAGTTGGGTTTAGCCACCTCTCCACCAACGACCCTCTGCTCAGGGACCTCCTCCAGATATCTGGGCTCAGCCAACGCTGGATACAAAAAACACACGTAGACATGCAATTTAGTCCATATAGACTCAATTTTTAATGTTCTGAGTATTGCATGCATTTGTTAAATTGGCAAAATCAAAGCTAAATGCAAATGACTCTCTCAATAGAAACAGACAATCTCACCCAGGGCAGCCAGCACGCTCAACAACAGGATCCTCAGCATGTTTGCAGTCTGTCAGGACTTTCTCCACTCTAAACACGTCTGTCATTCATATATATATACATACTGTATGTATGTATGCACGCATACGTTCACAGAACAGGTGTTTTCTCATGGCTGATGCCACAGGTGTGTGAATCCCACAGATTTCACCGCTTCCAAGGCCACTGTGCCAGTTGCAGAATAACTTGTTTATCTAGCTTGACACAAAAACTTGACCGGTATTAACTGTGAGTTCGTTCATTTCAGAATTACTCTTATGCTCCTTATATAAAGTCCATGTGCAGTATTATTGAAAGTGCACATTTATTTTTTTTTCAATTTTATATAAAATTTTATTTTTTCCTTTGTTTTTATGTATTATTAATTGTTTATTAATACTTTTTTATTAGCATATACTGTATTTTTATATATGCACACACACACAGTGCAGCTCATTAGTATTGGCACCCTTTGTAAATACAAAAAAAGGTGGCGGTGAAAATCCTTATCTTTTTGATCTTTCATTGAAAGATATTTACAAAAGTCCAATTGTTCATTGAAGTAAACCAATGAAAAGTAGGAGGGATTTCCCATTTTGAAATGTTTGTGCACGTTAGCCACGGTTTTGGCTGGCAGCCAGTTATTGCAACATCCTTTTCCCTAGATAACAGCTCTGAGTTTTTCCCTGTAATGCCTGACGTGTTTGGAGAACACATGATAAGAGTTCAGAGACCATTTCTTCATCCATAATCACTCCAGACCCTAGATTCACATGTTGGTGCTTCTTGTCTTCAGTTCATTTCACTCATTTTTTACTTTAGGTCAGAGAAGCTTGGTTTTGTGCTCAGTGACTTATTTTTGTGTTGATTTTGATGTTTGTTTTGGATCATCGTCTTGATGGAAAATCCAACCTTGGCCCATTGTAAGATTGGGGTACTTTTTATCCCTGTGTTCAACAAACCCATCTTGAGTGTTTGCTGCCAAAACACTATTTTCAGTTTCATCTGACCATGGAAACCAGTGTCATTTGACGTTCCAGTCGTATCTGACAACGGAATATGCCAGAGATTTGTTTTTGAATGAGTGTTTTTCTTGAAACCCATTTGAACAACATGTGGTGATCTAATGGCTGTTTGACTTTAGTTTTGTAAACTTTATACCCCAAGACTCTAGCTAATCCCTATAATTGCATCATATCAAATTATTTAAATGTAACCTAATCAAACCAGTCACTTATTATAGCTGTAGAGCCAAAAACACAGTCTGGAAAATGGATTTATGGTGTGCATGGTTATTATATATTTTTTTGTACATTTTAATTATTATGTTCAATTTAAACATAATAAATGACACCTTATTGTAAAGTATAACCAACTAAACTGAATTTAACTGTAAATCTGTTTCTTGTTGAGTCTCAGGCTGTTACTGACCTTGCTAAAGGTGAAATAAAGCTCATGGATGATAGTGTGGAGGTTTGGAGGAATGAAGGAAAACTCATAGCTATTGGGTCATCAGACTGGATCTGAGGTGAAGATCAGCAGCAGCAAACAGACCTTATATAAAAGATTCACTGTCACTGTCTGTGGTGAGTAGCTCAAGAGATTTGACGTAATAACTGTTTATCAGCTGTATGCAAACTGTTCAGGTGATGTGAATCAAACTTTCCTTCTTAAAAGTAAACTTCATCAGGCCTATACAATTAATGACATCATACTGTAACATTCAGATGTCATAATTTCTTCCATTTTATTATCTAAAACATCTTCTTGTTACATAAACTATGTGCAAACATTTCAGTGCTCAGGGGACAAACAGAAACTATACAACATAAACAGTAACATATATTATACAGTACTGTGGAAAAGTCTTAGGCCACTAGTATTTTCACTAACTAAAAAAAAACTGTTTTAAGTCCGTTATTATTATCTTTTGCAGTAGTGAAATATCAGTTTACATTTTTGAACATTATTTTTGTCTTTAATTGTAATAATGCAGTGAGATTATTGTCTGACAACAGCCAGTGCTCCACACAGAGATCTGATCTGATCCTCATCCAGTCTGTCTGGAATTACATGAAGTAACAGAACAAACTGAGACAGACTAAATCCAGAAGAACTGTGGTAACGTCTCCAAGATGAAGAAACAAAATCCTACCTGGAAGTGTATTTATGTTTATTTATCATGTAATTAACACACACATGCATGTATATAATAAAAAAAGTATATATATCAAATCTATATGAATATAAATATATACACATAAATATTTTCTAAATATATGCTGTATGTGTGTGTCTTTATATATACATAATAAATATAGTACTAAATTAAACAGAGGTATTTTCATTAGTGTTCCCAGACGTTTGGACACTCTTCTATGTGTGTCACTAGACTGAAGCGTTGATTAAGTTGATTTGGGTGGTTGCCCAAGGTGAGAAAGCGACAAAACAATTTTAAAATGATTGGAAAGTTTTCTGAAATGCCCACAGTAAACTATCCTTACATTTACAGCACTCTGAACCAAGTAGCATGCAGTCTGGGCGCACTTTATGAGACAGCTTAAACCTCTTATAAGTCCAGGAAAGACAGGTTGACGTGGTGCACAGAGAGTGCATTTTGAATGGGTCACCGTCTCTCCGTTTACACTCGATGCAGAGGTAGTAATTGAATTTTTGGCTACAATCCTGTTATACATTGTTGTGGATAAAGACGTGGCAAGCCAAGTTTGCATTCTAAAGCTCATTGTCTGTTGGCTTAATTCCTGCTTGTACACAGTGCACAGATGGGAGTAAATATTTGTGGGGAACATATGAATCAGTGGAGGCAGTTTAGAATTCCAAGCTACAACAATTACACAGACATACAATCCACCTTGACGCACTGAATGACTAAAACGGATGAGGGTATAGCCAACTGGTGTGCTGCTGAGATCATAGCATGTGTTCGTTTTACTGCTGCCACTAAGTAAAAGAGTCTTTAATAGTTTGTATAATGTTTCCAGCCCTACTCTGCTATTAATTTAACATGTGACACTAGTTTTGAATGCTAATTACAATTCTGACATTCCTGGGGTCTGCTTTATGCGATAGCTGAAACACAGAGGTCTGTTTCTGAATATTCTGGAGCTTTTGGCAATTGTAAAGTATGCAGCCCCACCTTCAGTGAAGTAATGGTCAGGTTTTGCATTGCATATGTCATCATTCATCTAATGGTAAATTAGCCTTATCTAGCAATTATAAACTCATTTGGATCAAGTTTTATCTGGCACTGGTGTTATCAGAATTTCAGACGAAGCATGTTCATAAATGTACGCGGTTTCCTTTCATTTATAGCACTTCTTGTTATACTGTAGAAGTTGGAGGTTATGGGTTCAGCGATGCAGCTTTATGTGAATATTGTGCGTTGCTATAAGTGACCTTAATGTCAAACATGAGATGAAGTGAAAAAGCACCTTGTTTATGGTGTGAAAAGCGAAATTTTCCATCCGGATTTTCCATACGTCTTAACAATTCTCCACAACCACCAAGGAAAGCAGGAAATAATTAATTTGCAGAATAAATATAAAGTGCCGTCTCAAAATAATCTTCAAAAAGTGAATTATTCTTCTTCTCTGGCAAGGATCTCCTGGCAACTTTTGCCAATATACATATTTATGTCCCCGTAAACATAAACTGCATAGCATATTATAGACTTTATGGCTCTGCATATTTTTGTAATGTCCTGTTGCCTGAAGTTCTTTGAGGACTTCATTTCCAAAAACAACAATCCATCATACCACATGAATTAGACCGAGCTGAAAAGCATAATTGCGACTATTTTCTGGCTCTGTCCTGGAGTTAGTTAGAAAGATGTTGAGCTATATTAGCAAACACTAAAGACCCGACACCCAAACACGAGCAAGCTTGGTCTATAAGAAGACGAACCTGCCGACCCATCGCAAGTCTTTAAGTTGAATGTCAAGTCTGAGGGACCCACCAAGAGATGGTTATGAAAGGGAAAAGCAATATTCATCAATCCTGCTATTGTTACAGCACTATTCATCTGGGAATCGCTGATGTATAAGATAAACATATTTTCATAATTTCCCCATCCCCTGCTATCCTCCATGATTTCTTTTGGACAAAGATCTAAGGTAAAAAGGACTATATGCAGCCTCTCATGTAAACACTGTGTACACAAGCAGAGATTGATATGTGTGTTTGAGATGCAAATGTCCACTGGACAAAGGAATCCTTGTGTTGCTGACCTTAATTGGCTTGGATGAAATTTCTGGGTCAATGGGATACGAGACAGTGCTGGCGTAGACGCTTTGTCGCATATCTGAATTCACGCTGGGGGTTATCACCCTGAGATTCAAGTGCTTTGATCGCTGCCTCCAGATGAACTTGGTCATTAAACGTAAATAATTTGTCTGACTTCAACGGTTAAACCAGTTTGGCAAGGAATCGGGAACCTTAGGGATAAACAAGAGCAAACACTGTTGAGGATGGCTTCATGCTGTCAATCACAATGGAGAAATATTCGGGGGAGAGGCCACAGCCCTCGACTCACTTTCAATGGGTAAGCGAGTATTGCGTTAAGTGTCGTGCGTCAGAGCTCAGAATTATGCTCCTCCAACTGCATCAATGATAAACATCCACTTATCTGCATCTTCTACAATGATCTAATCTTAACAAACAAACATATCTAACCTTGTCCTGACAGGCTTGGCCTTTAATTGGATATGTTAGGCAACTTTCTTCCACATCTGTCTATGTATTAGTCTATATCTATCTATCCATCTATCTATAATCATATGTCTATCTATCTATCTGAACAAATCTGTCTGTTTTAAATATCAACTGACTCTATTCAATAACTTCTAGACCTCTCTATACCATTACAAAACACGTATTAAGCAAAATATTCATATCATGCAAATGAATGCAGGGACACGTAATCTCCTTTTGTAATCAGCAACCGACGTTAAAAAGCGTTGAATTTGTTTTCATCGTTTCTTGCATGTCCTGTCCGGAGAGAAAGCCCTCGTTATGACGTCACGCTCCCACCAGCCCAGCGGGCTTTATTTCACAGCCCGGAATGATTTACGGTATAAAAAGACGCAGAGCGACTGAGGAACCTGCCCAACGGGTAGCCTTTAGTTAATTGTAAAGCAGAAAGGAGGGGGACGTTTGGCACCAGCGCTCCTCTGTGCGTAAAGCCGCCCGATGCTTGGAGAGACGCAGATTCGGGCTCCCCGCGCGCAAACGCCCACATCCTTAAGTCGGCTCTGCTTTCTTTAGGTGAATGAAAGTTTCCTAGGAAGGGGAAGCCAGAGGAGATGATATCTGACCAGGGAAAGGTGAACTTAAATAAGCAAAAGTGCGCGTCAACCACCTGTTAAAAAATCAGCGCGAAATGGGCATGCTTAGTGTGGACCTCCTGGTAACTTTGCAGATCTTGCCTGGTTTCTTCTCCAACTGCCTGTTTTTCGTGCTGTATGATTCGATAGTGCTGGTAAAGCGTGTGGTGTCACTCCTGAGCTGCTCGGGCTCCACGGGTGAGTGGCAGCGCATGTTAACCACAGCCGGCGTGCGCTCCATATGGAACAGCTTTCTGCTGGATGCATACAAACAGGTAAGCTGACAGCACAACACTCAAACAAGTTCAAAGGGCTAAGGGGGATTATTTGTCTATGTTGTTTTAATGTTCAGTAGACATAATGCAATGTTTGGTTATACTTTAGTTTACAAGTTACAGCATATTTTCTCTAAGTACTACATAATATCAATGAACACACGAAGTGACGTCAAATTGGCTTTAAAGCGCATTTAGAAACAACAGGTGCTGATGAAAATGCTGCACAATAAGGGCAATGTTAATTTAATCTTATGACCACTTTGCAATTAGTTAATTCGTATTTTAATACGTTTTAATAACTTTTCAGTTTGCATACAGCATGGTAAATGTGGCATAATGTTACATAATAATTATTAATGATTTCTACGATATTCAAATTGCTGCTTCAAATATATATATATATATATATATGTATACAGTATGACAGCAAATTACAATTTAGGTGTACGTCCTCCAACTAATTTTAAATATGTATTTGCTCAGTCTTCAAAACATGACATTTGGTGCAGTTCTAATCCTTATAAAGGTGTGTGAACTTTGCCTTCCAGACAGTCAGTGACCTCTTGGGTCAATGCTCTTAATTCATTAAATGTCTGGATTCACATTCCTGTTACTTTTTAACTAAAAATCAATCAGATCACCCTGTGGGGTAAGATAAACTAGCTTAATGTGCATTCATTGTCCTCAACCATTAACTATATCATTGTTTGGTTACAAAGTCTTGCTGAGGAAATCATTTAATCATTTCAAATAACGCCAATGACTCAGACTTTTTTCTTTTTTTTGGCACAGTGAGAGGATGGATTTTATGTGTGTTTCCAGGTGTTAACACAGTGCCAGAATTTATATGCACTCACAGAATCACATAAATGGCATTTTTATAGACATCTGAGTAAAGATCAGAGAGATCATGTTCTGTTCTTTTTCTACAAGATGCTTAAAAGTTCTTACAGCCGGTGTTCAAAGGTGCAAGCCCACAACATCGGTTTAGAGCAGTGACAAACCTCCAAAGAATCTGTGGTTTTTTTGTATGTATACAACTGTGAATGTGAGCTCTCAAGCCTGGTGACATCACTTGAGTCTCCATAACAACATAGGCCAATAAACCCACTAATTCAATGTGAAGTAATTTTTAGTGTAGTCATGATCTTTCAGCTGGCCACTAGGCATTATTGCTCATTGCAATTGCCATGTCCTCACAAATAGTAACGTGTAAATGTGGAATTGTTTTGTTCAGGTGAAGCTGGGCCAAGCTGCTCCAAACTCCAAAGTGGTGAAGGTTCCTAGCATCAACAGATGCTGGAGAGTCAGCGGTAAGACCCACAACGAGTGCCATCTTCTGGACTTTGAGTCTCCCGACCGCCCGTTGGTGGTCAACTTCGGCTCGGCCACTTGACCCCCCTTTATAAGCCAGCTGCCGGTTTTCCGGCGGATGGTTGAGGAATTTTCGGACGTGGCAGACTTCTTGCTTGTCTACATCGATGAGGCTCACCCCTCAGATGGCTGGGCGGCTCCTCCCATGGAGAACTTTTCATTTGAAGTGAGGAAACACCGTAATCTGGAGGAGAGGATGTTTGCCGCCCGGACACTTCTGGAGCATTTTTCTTTACCGCCTCAGTGCCAATTGGTGGCAGATTGCATGGACAACAACGCCAACGTAGCCTACGGTGTGGCCTATGAGCGGGTTTGCATTGTGCAGAAGAATAAAATTGCTTACCTTGGGGGTAAGGGTCCATTTTTCTACAACCTTAAAGATGTTCGGCACTGGCTCGAGAAGTGCTACGGGCAGCGATAATTTCTTGGAAAATAGCCTTTTCTGTGAATGCTAGAAGATTTTATTTTTGTATAATGGAGAGAAATCGAGGGTAAGATGCTTTTCAAACTGTTTAACAGTGGCTCCGGTGGAAACACTTGGGCTGGGCTCCAAGTTATTTTCTTGAATTGTCTAAAACGATCAGCAGGTGTCCTACATTCCTAACCACTTTTCAAAAAGAATGAAATGAATATAGACTCTAAATACTGACCGTGTGGTTTGCACTTCAATTTTGAGATTACATTGTTGCCAGCAAAACAATTTGTAGATGCACTATTAATAACTTGTTTCTTTGTGATTAACGTAGAGTTAAAGTGTGCAATATTTTTGTGCGATTTAACATATTGCTTACAAAAGAAAACCAAATTGCTGAACAGAAGAGAAAGCATAAGTACCCAGCTTTTATATGAAAAGAGAATAATTTATTTTTATTGACATTCAGTGTTTATTTTTAATATGTGGCCTGTTTATGCACTTGTAATGCTTCCCCTCTTCAACTGACAATCGTTCATATTCTATGTACCATCAGCTTTTACATCCCTGATACACTGTTCAGTTAATTTGCATCGGTAATAAAAGCATTCCCGGCATCCCGTTAGGAAAACTACTAACTATTTCGGCCCGTATTGTACTTAACAATCAACAAATCAATGGCCTCAGTCACCGGACGTGGCTTCACTGCAGTGTACAGGAAAGCTGATGAAAAGTTTCTTTACTCCTGAATGTTAGAGAAAAGTTTTCGAATGTCGTTGACAGATTGGTAGTCACTCATTTGGGTCAATACGATGCTGGTGTGCACATGAAAATCACAGACGAAATGGTCCTCTGTCCTGTCTGTGGTTGGATGAGAGACCACACCTCTCTGTCCTGATCCAAATGAGGTTGACTGCTAACATGCTGAAACAATCACTCTGAGCGCTTTGAGCTTTGTTTCACAGAACTGTTCTCATGTACTACAACCGTCCTCTTCCTTTTAAAAAGAAAAAGGCAAGACAAAATAAAGTTGAACTGCTGCTGACTATGACTCCACCCCCTACCCCTCCATTTTTTTTGTGTTTGATTCTGGGAAATTTCAATGAGGGGTGATTGGATTGAAAAAGGGAGGGAAAAAGTTCAGCGGAAAACTCCAGATGGAAAAACCGTTGCATGATGACAAATAAAAAGGAAATGCACCAGCCGTAAGGGGTCGAGGAGTACATGTGCCCCCCCCCCCACACACACACACATTAAATATGTGTCTGCAGAAATGCACAGTGATGGGTCTGAACATGTGCAACACAATCAAACCGTGTGATGCAGAGGTCTCTGGCTGAACTTCTGCGTCTTCAAGGCTGCCAATAACTAAATAGCAAAGGCTCAGAGAGAACATGTCCCTGGGAAGCACCATGAAACAGAACCCCTTGTTGTGGCCGGGCATCGCTTATCCGAGCGGAACTAGTCCATTTGGACCACTGAGACGTTATTCACAGACTGTCTCAGTCTTGGAAGGCACCGTGCTGCACGATGGAGTATGGAGGTTGCCAACGTTAAAGATAGAGGCATCGGAAAAGAGAGCCACACAACAGCAACAAACACAAGCCCCACTCCAGGAAAGGGTCCCATGGTGTGCCTTCTAAGGAATGCGTCTGGTAAACAGGTACTGAACAGAATTCTAAGCAGCGTGCGAAGAAGTGTTCTCATTTATAGGGCATAACAAGAACGCGGGACCAAAGTGGGGGGCGGGGGGGACCTGGTCCCATTTATTCAGATAAGGTCAAAACGTGACTCCTTAGAAAAGCGGACGTTTGCCAAATCGGCCAGTATAAATTCAAACGAAATGTTGATGCAAGCCTTTAAATGTATGTGTCTGCAGTTCAAAGATAAGCCATTTATGTTCATACTTCGACAGTGGACTATTTGGTTTGGATGTGGTCTGGCCGCTCTCTCGAAAAAACGATCTTAGGCCTAATATCAATATATTCAGTAAATCAGCTACAACCCGAGGAATGCCAAACATTTTATTCATATTTAATGCACTTTTTTCCCTGCATGTATAAATCTGATGAGGGGAAAAAGGAAAATTCCTAAAGATAATTAGTTCTTAAAGGGATAGCTCACCCAAAAAACGATTTGCAGTACCTAATGAAGATTAAGTACCCTTTCTATATTCTTCAAAATATCCATAGAAGCAAAAAAGTCAAAAGTTTTTGAATGACAAGAGTGAGTAAATGATGACACAGTTTTCATTACTGGCTTAACTATCCCTTTAAGAACCTACTCTGAGAATCGTATGATATTAAGCAGTAAGGATTTGACTGTACTACATACAAATCACAAATCAAACTGTTCAATCAAACGTTTTGCATTGTAAATGTGAGTTCATTTCTCTCATTCATCTACGCACATGTCTATACATGTCACTGTAATCCACCTTAACAGTTCTTATGTTATCAGCAACATAATCTTATATCTTATTTTCATATGTCCTCTCCTTGACTCTGGTAAGAATCTTAGCAGCTTTTGGAGATGCACTTAGTCACTGATGCAGCACATGGATAAGGCAAAATTATGCTTTTATCTTGAGTCTTATAAAGGTTAGCTTCTAGAGCCAAGTATTTGCACTTTGAATAGAGTTCAAACTGAACATGCTCCAAATATCTTTTATGCTTGATGATCGACCTGCGCTCAAACACATGTAATTCAGCCTGGAATTCATGTAACATTATATTTACAGCTGATTGGTCTGATATATTGTCATATCTACATCTAGCTTAACTCATGTTAATCAACACATTCTGGTTTCTTACATTACTGGTAATAGATAAAATATCAGTCACTAAGAGCAAAATATTTCATTATAAAGAAATTCAATTTAACTTTCATGCTTGAAACCATTCTTAACCTGTAAGGTACAAACTGTATGATCAATTTAATGCAATAATAATGGTAATATTGTTATTATTATTAACATTTACATACATATTGTTTTAAAAACACATTTTTAATGTAATAGCAGTTTTTCCCACAATTTTTCATTTAAACAGGATAATAATAGGCATGCTGTTAAAATAAAGGTTAATACGTTTTATGGGTTTGGTTTTATGTCATACATTTCATTTCTTCCTGATGCTGTGAAAGCCTAACAACTGAAAAGAAACTTTGGGTCTGAATTAATATTGAATGTATTTAACATATATTTTGAGAGGAACCATTAAGAACGTTGATTGGCAGCTTGTTACATGTGCCTTGTTTCCTACTATGTTTAATGCCAAGTTTGTTTTATTGTGCCATTTGGCTGATTAAAGACGCAGCAAATCGGACAAGTTGTGTTGGAAAAATTCTTTCTCCATCCTTCACATGCACTTCTTTTTCTGTCCTTGAATTATGATGCCTCACAGATGTCTAAATGCGTTTTTTCTTCATCATTTTATTAAGAATCAGGTTGAAATAGTCATAAATCATAAGAATATATCCTACTCATCTGATAAAAGCTAGGCTCACAGATGCAGAATTTTATGCGAATACATTTAATAGACCATAAAGATGTAAATCTTGTGAGGCCAGCTTCCAGAAGCTCTTTGATGACTTGGTTGGGTTGCTATTAAATTTAATTTATAGACTCGTTAAATAATCCAGATTCATGCCCAAACTTGACAGCCAATCCATCTGAGAAGCTGAGTTTCAGCTAAAATATATTTAGTAAGGTTTCTGAGATGCAAGATGACTGATCTTTCATGAGGCCTAACAGATTTGGTTTTAATTTGCATTAGGGTTTTGTGGCAGGACATTGAAGATGTTAAAAAGAGAGGCAAGTTGTGGTCCACTTCTATTCAATCCACCTGAATGAAAGAATATCCAGTGTTTACAAGAACAGGTAGGCTGTCAGAAACAGGTGTTAACTGGAAATATATTAAACCCAGTAAATCATTCAGCTGAAACCAAAACATTCCTCGGAAATTATCAGTTTGAGTAGATTACTTAAATTTAGCTTCCCTTCGAGTTTCCCTTTCCCTTATTTTTAACTCATGATCTTATGCCAGAGGGAGAAATGCCCTGCTGGTTATGCAGATTTATAATATGCAATGAAATACTGCTATATCTTGTATAGGGAACATCTACAGTGACTGGGTCACCTTACAATCTCAAGTCGGCTAATTACAGTGCCGTTTCTCTAAGATTTACAGACTGCAGTAGCTTTTCCAGCATGAAGGATCTCAGGTGGGTTCTTCTTTTGGTTAAGCTGAGTTTATTGCAGGAGTGAAACCAACATGGCTCATTACTCTGACGAAACATTTCAATGTTCTGACAGCCGCCCCGGGATGGAATCTGTATTTACAGTCGTTTGTTGTCTCTCTCTTTATGTCTCCTCGAAAGCATCTCTTGTTTTTCATGATAAGAGGAGGGAAAACAGTTATTCACACATTTGCAAATGTTATTTTGTTTTGCACCTCCATAGTAACAGTGGGCGAACGCCTCCTCATTCGCAGTAAAAGCTCTGTTACGGAAACCTAATATTTATGTTGGCCTGATGCACTTGTCAAACCAATTTAAACGTGCTTATTTTTCTGACCGAATTCCTCTCCTCCATGCTTTTTCTCTCATCACGCTCATTTTGCCTCCATAGTCCATTACTGATGTACAAAATGCTCCTTCATTCGTTTCTCATGCTAAAGCCACCAAATTTAGCAGGATTAGGCTTCTAGCTGTTTACATTTACATTTAATGGACACACAACAGATTATTATATCTTAAACTTTGTATTTGAATTGCATGCACATTCTTTTACGTAGTTCCCTGTTTTTCCCCCTCATTGACTTAGATTAGCACTTTTATGAAAATCTTCAGGTTTTCAGCCAAGGACCATTAAACCTGGTATGCACCTTCATGCTTTGTAAATTCTGTTAAATGTTAAATCTGTTAAGAGTTTGTTTCCTTTTTTCCCAGAGTTTTTTCTTTGTACGCTTTCCTTAAATGCTGCGTGCTGAGTGCTCAGCAAATGTACTATGTCAATACTAAACTCATTCTGTTCTGATCTATGTCTGTTCCTGATCCATAACCCTGTTGTATTGTGTTGTTGTGTTTACTATCTGTCATCATCTTTATATTGATTTTTATTCCTCTTATTAAGTTGGAGGCAAAGTAAGGGAAAGAAACATGTTATCGATCATTATGGGGATGCTGATTTGTGGTCCATGCCATCAGTTACTGTAATGTTTTTAAAGGGATAAAACCTATAACTTTATTATTATGATAAACTTGCTATTGCATAAAATAAAATCAAAATATGAATGAATTAAGACATACAGTACATACAGACATACATAAAACATTTTTAAGAGTGAATCTCATACCTTCCAAACAGTTTTCAGCAAGCAGTGAACAACCATTCATTTAGGTAGGCTACATTTATATATATATTTATAGAACAAGATACAAATATATGTGAATAAAACTAAAGGCTATAATGAAGACTTGGTCACATGAAGGTAGTTTTCTAACTAACTCTACAAAGTCTTTTTCTCCTTTCTTTTTTCTTTCGCAAACAAAAGGGAGGAAGTCTTTACAAGAACCATACTGTTCTGTGACCGACATTTTGCTCCACTTACTTGGTGAAAGGGAATGTTTGGGAGAACTGTGGCATTGTCTTCGGACAATACAGCATTGGTACATCATGCTGTCTGTGTCACGCTGGCCTGAACAGGCAGGGGATCTGACCACAGGCTCTCCTTCAGAATCACCCCCCGTAGAACTCCACTGATCGCACACACACACACACACACACACACACACACACCTGCACACATATCACGTGTCTCTAGAGGGCGCTGTGCATTCAGTAACAGAGAACAGTGGAAGCACTATTTCAACTTTTTTGCATGCTGTATAATTTGATATTTTGCAACATGAACACTTAAGACTAAACAAGCACTAGAAATTGTTCAGTTTTCCATTTCTATATATTTTTTCCCTTTACAAATCATATTAGCACACTTTAAGTGAAAAGTTTAGTTTAAAAATATCACACCAGGCTGGCTTTTGGTTTGTCTTTCTGTTACTGATTCTATTCTACAGCATTATTTAAAATGCGTATTTAAATGCATATTTAAACTGCTTCAGTATATATATATATATATATATATATAAATGTGTTTTGTCAGTAATAATTTCATTATCTATTTCAAGTTGTATTCCTTTTTTAGTTATTTTATATAAACCAAATGGGGAATGACGTCTTAATATGAATACATATATATATGTATATATGTATACATGTATATATGTATATATATATGTATATATGTGTATATATATATATATATTGGATTTAAGTGGGTTATTTCTATCTTTTGCGGTAGCATGTCAGTTGAAAATATCAGCTTGTCTGACAACAGTCAGTGATGCTTCAAATAAACCTACCTTGAAAGCTACCTGAAAAACTATGGGCAGGTGTACCTCGGAACAGAAGCTGTTTTACCAAAAGCTGTAATACCAAATATTTTTTTGATTTAGTTAATAAAAGTTAATTGATAAATAAATCTGTTTGTGATATTATTTTTGAAAAGCATCCTTCTTATTTTACAGGATTTTTACACAAGTGTCTAAAACTTTGAACAGCACTGTAGCTTTCCAGGTAGGTTTTTGTTTCTTCATCTTGGAGACGTAGCCACAGTTCTTCTGGATTTAGTCTGTCTCAGTTTGTTCTGTTTCTTCATGTCATTCCAGACAGACTGGATGATGATATCAGATCTCTGTGTGGAGCACTGGCTGTTGTCAGACTACTTGTGCAGACAATAATTACAATTAATGACAAAAATAATGTTTGGAAATGTAAACAGATATAGAAATAACCCACTTAAAACCTTTTTTTTGTTGGTGAAAATATGAGTGGCTTTTGCACAGTACTGTATATACACTGTATATATATATATATATATATATATATATATATATGCATACACACAGACAAACACACATGTTGGTTTTTGTGATTTATGCGGACTCTCCATAGGTGTAATGGTTTTTATACCATACAGACTGTATGTGCTATTGCTACACCTACATATTGTAATATCTATGTCATACCAATGTCATTATACAAATTTGTGTCCTCATAAACCACATAAACCCGCACACACACACACACACACACACACACACACATATATATATACTGTATATATGGTTTTAGATAAGAAAAAAATATGTACTTAAATATTTTAAATTTAACAACAATTATTCTTACTCTTGATATTACTTTTTAAATGATATGGATATTCACTCATATACTGTATGTAACTGTATCAACCACAGAAACACTAAGTAGACTATAATACCCTCCAGTTTTCATTCTCTATACTTTTTTTACCACTAAAAATAACATTAAATAGCAATAACAAAAAAGAAGAAGAAGAAGAAAAAAACTGAGAAAAGAGAGAAAATCACATTCTTATGATTTGCTGTTTGTGCTGAAATATGCAGCTTATATAGTAGTTTAGAAAAGCTAATCCTCTGATGGCAATGATGCATATTTTGCACAAGCATACTGTATATCCTCCTCAGTCCGACACAGCAATGTCCCAGTCTGGTGTGTTAGTATTCCTGTAAAGCAGTGGCTGATCTCCAGTGCTCTGCAGCTTAGATTAATAATGAATCAAGGCTTTTACCAGTCTCGCTCTCTCTCTATCTTTCTCAGTCTCTGTGGATCAGGTTCCTGCTACAGTTTTAGAATGGCATGGTTTTGATGATCCCCTATTTATTTGAGGGACAATAGGAAGATTTCTAGAGAGTGAAAATAGACCATCTATAAATTCACTATTGGATTGAACCATTTTTATAGAATAAATGGACTTACCGTTAGCATATTATTAGATGTTATAAATGGCAATATTATGAGTTATGGAGTATTTGTGTCACATGTACATCTCCATCTACAATTACAGTGATGCATTTGTTTCAAAAGTGAATGCTTTTTTCCCCGCACTGATGACATGTGCAGGATGTCACCTCGAAAAGGAAGCATATGCAATGTTTTATGGATATTATCAGGGAGGTCTATAATACTCGTAAAAATATATCTGTTAGCATTCCCGCTCTTCTCAATGATAGTTGTTCAGCCGGTGCATGACTCCCCAGAGGTGAGCTGAATTCTGCTGGCGCTGTAAATTTTCATGTCACTAATCACTCTGGACCAACAGCATGATTGGCTTGGGTTGCTAGCATCACAAGAACAAACATTTCAAAAGCCTTTAAAGGCAGCAGATAAATTATCCATTACAATAAAGTTAATTTGACTTTTTAGAGGCCCTCATAATCAATCATTTATAATACATATTGCTTGCAAAAACAAATTTGCTGTATTTTGCATGGTTTATATGTTCTTGTTTGCTAGCACGGTGTGCATGATTTTGGATTTGTAAAAATATACACATTACAGAGCAGTATACTGATTAACATAACAATTGCATAACATAAACACTGTAATCATTTAACAGACAACTCAAGAAAAACTCCTGTGAAGTAAGAAAGAGCACACTTATTAGTGAAGGAAACACCAGCATCAATCAATCATGACCTGTCAATCTATTCATAAGGATGTTAATATGCTCACATATTTACTGCATGATGTAGTGCAATCATGGTGTTGTTCTGCTTTTTCGGTTTCCATTGATGCAGTCGATTAAAATCTGATTGAATCTGGTGTCATCATTAGATTTTATGGCTGAGCCACACATATAGAATGCAAATTCATTACAATTGCTTTATATATACTGACAACAGAATTAAACAGCAAAATGCAAAAGCAGTTAGATTAGATTCCCAATCAAAAGTCTTTCCTACAGAAAAGGAAGGACTAATTTCGACCACAGAAAAGGTCTGTTTTGATGAATGGTCCCAATCAACATAACTTATCTGGAAGTTGAGGAGGGATTATTGAATTTTAAGCCTTTGTAGAATTTTAATTAACTTTCTCTTTACCCAGAAAAAGGTTTTCCTCAGTCAGTGTGGTTCAATAATCCAGCCACCCATGTAATAAGATGTTCATTACGAAATTGTACATTTCACGCTCCTCTTTTGTTTAGAGCAACTTCTGTGCTCTGTCTGTTTAAAAAGAATATTAGATATACCTGGGCAAAGGTAATAAAATAGGTCAAAAATGTTGGACTGGTCAAAAGAACTGGCCTTCTTGCAAGACATTTGGAGTCTAAAATAACAAAATAAATAACAATTACCTATAACTGATCAATAATTGATTGTTTAAATAAATGCATGTGTGTTGATGTGACAAATATATATATAAAAAAATATTATATATTATTTATATATATACTCCTTTTTGGACAATGATTAAATGATTTTCAAGTACAACATTTTACAGCCTCTTTGGAGGAATTAGTCATCTTGTAGGGCAGTTTGTTCAAAAAAGTAAATGAAAGCAAAACCTCAGGGAGGAATTCACTAGGAAAATTACACTAAATTATTCAAATTCGTTAACAATACAAACATGTCCACAAAAGCATGCATTAATTGTGGTAGAGTATTGTGTGAGCCTAATTTCCAAAATGAATGACAATGAAAATTTAACACAGGACTATTTCAGCACATTTTGCACCTGGTTAGATTGGATTGTGGGTGGGTTGTGAAAAAAAGATGCTAAAATACCACAGTACACACAAAAGTGGCACTTAGTAAATTCATCGGCTGTTAAAAAGAAGAACAAAAATTGGTTTGTTGCCAGTTCTTGCAACATCCTGCAAATCTCTTTCACTGCTCCTTCCACCACCTGGAAATCTTAAGAATGGGTGGATGTGGTTTAACAGCTCTTTTTATGCATATGGACTTACGGTCAGCACCTGGGAAGAAAAGAAATGCTTGTTCATAGTGACTTTATTTTTGGAGATTACAGTAGGTGTTTTTATTGCTGGATGATTTCAGTGATGACCTGTATATACACCAAGTAGTCCAAAAAACAAAAAACAAATGAGATGTACTGAGTGTAAAAAAATAATTTGCTTTGACAATGAATCAGTTAAAAATGACCACTGGGGTTGTTGCTGCTCATTTGCATAAAACTTTATCAAGTGTTTTTGCATCTACACACTCAAATCTCTTTAAAACGGCCACTGTAACCCATGTAGCTGGAAATTGCCACTGAAAATGAACAGCTTCTGATCACTTTGTTGCTCCTAATAGCTGTCAATGTTAGGAGATCCAACAAAACTGAAAACATTAACATTAACAATTAAACGTTCACATTTGTTTCAATGATTAGTCTACATCCTCTAAAAAACAAGTCACAATTTCTCACCATTTGTAGACATGCATGATGTCATATCTGTCTGTTTTTATGTTGCATGCAAACAGAAGTTGAGGCTTTTGTTCCCAGTCAGGATTTCAAATATTGTATTTGTTCTCAAACAATAGCATTCTGAATGTCCTTGTTATAGTAAGGCATACTTTAATTACCATGTCTAATGAAACAATTAAACCCCAGCAGAAGTCACAGCTTCTGATTTGTACCTATGTGTTGCCTTGGTAACTAAAAAAGAAACATTTTGTGCACAATCTCTGCTCTTTGCTGTTAACAGGTCATTGTGGGTACAGGGTTTTATGTAAATCTGCGTCTGTTTAATTGTTGCTTTCTGATTGGCTACTGAAATGCAGTCGTCTTTCTTCTGTATTAAAAACGACGACCTCACATTTCTTGCGCTAAAAACAAAGTGAGGCAATTAATCCATTAAAAGCATGCTAGGAAAGGCATATTTCAAATCTCTTGAACACATTAATAAGGTACCAACAGAACAGAAAATAAAAGTGTGATGTTCAGTGCAAAGAATGACAGAAAAATATGTCTCGACGCACATACTTAGATATGAGCACATTCAGACAACCCATGTGTGATCAACCTCCATGGAATGTTTTATTATAGATCATCGCCAAATATTGTCTAAGGTGAAGCTACATGACTATGATGTTATAAATAAATTATTAAAAGCATATGTGAGGTTGAACAAAAATGAAGATTAAAAAAATAACATGGGCACATCTTGACATTTATGGTACAGTGATTTAAAAAATGGCAAAACTATATGAATAAGAACAAAAATGGCAAAAAGTTTGCGTCAATGCGACAGGGCTTACTTGCAGCCCAGGCCACTTGTATTAAGACATTAAGGTAAGAAACACACGGCGTAAATTATCTGAGCTGCATGTCCATATATGTCCATATTAGTCTGTCTTTATTACATATTTCTTTGATTCTTCTATAAAGAAAACAACTGATAACAAGGAAACCTTGGTACAATTAAGAAGTGTGTCTTGTATTTCATCGACAGCTTCAAGTAGTCAAATATCCATGCTTAGACTTAGAAACATCTGCGAGAAAGATTAGACCTCTAATCTAACAATATTCTCTGCTTGTCCTTACAAAAACGTGTGTGTACTGTATATATATATATTTTTCCTTCACATGAGTTGACAGTGTTGGATTTTTCAGCATGAAACACACTGAATAAATCAATCAAATGATCTCTCTGTACAATAGAATTACTAAAAAAAATACAACTTAGGTTCGTATGTACATCATCTACCTACAAAGTACAACCGCTATCATGTAATAAAATATGTAAACAAATTTCTCGTTCGACACAGTCGACTGTGACAACAGATAGGATTTTTTTTCACACTTTTCACATTAGATTTATTTTCGTATAGACATCCTTTAACAGTATCATAGCACTGCGCCAGTCTGCACCAGACAGCTGTATAAAAAAGAGACGAGAGCAAATGGACCAACATACATACGGTTGAAAAAGTTCCACTCTGCGGCCCGTTCCCTTGTCGAATCGCTTTGAGGGACGAGAGGTCTATCTGATGATCGGATCGGCCCGGTGGGCAGACATGATCGAAGCGAAGGATGGCATGGCATGCACTACAATCGGTCGCTTTACTGAGACAAGGAAACGTCACTGTCTTTCTGGAAACTCACACATTTGCAATATTACAGTTGGTTGTACACTTAGAATGATCAGTTTCGGCTGGAAATCATAACAGTGCTGTGCTGTCAGAGCCTCGGTGACCGGTCTTCGTTCATTACATCGTGTTTTTCTTCTTTTTGCAGAGAGCAAAAAATGATAAGACACCACATGTAATGTATATAAACAATACAAATTTCTCATATATAGAATTTATATATATATTTATATATATATTTATTCATTTGTTTATTTTGTTGGCAGGAGTTCTTTTTTTCACGTGAACAACATTTTTTGGGTCCCACTTTCGTTACGGACGTCAGCACTATGTGTCTCTTACATGCTTGAAACGTTCTCCTCTTTTTTTTCCATTTTTTTTTACAGAGTTACAAAAGAAAAGAAAAACGAGATTTACGGCAAGGTTCACATACCTCTAAAAGTCACTTAGGATTATTATGTAGCTGTGGAATATTCTACACTGATAACGTCTCCGACCAGATAGAGGAATAAGGTCACTAATGTTTGCTATTTTACCTTCGCGGTATGCTTACGGTTGTAAGTGTGCTTTATGGTACAGTTCGCGTCAGAGTTTGCCTTCTCGGCGCAGCGCCGGGGTTCGGCTCCTGTCGCCCTCTCTCGGCGCAGCGCCCAACAGCTCAAAGTTCGGTCAAAGTGACGGGCGACGTTCTCACACGTAGTACTCCTTGTCCTTGTTTTTCTGTTTCTTGTTGCCGCTTTTTGCGCTCTGCTGCTTGTCCTTCATGACTGCTCCATTGCTCTGCGCCGAGTTGGTTATGTAATTCCTGGTCTCGTCCACTTGGTAGGATCCCTCGTCCCTGTTTCTGTACTTATACATGGCGTACAGCAGAATTAGGATGCACAAAGCGGCAGCGGCAACTATCCCGACGACCATTCCGGTGGTGCTGCTAGATTCACGGACCACCTCGGAGGCCCCCGGAACCCGCCTGATGCCCGGCTCCGTGGGGATTGCTGTGGGTACATTACGGAACATGGGGGAGGTTATTAATGGGCTCTTCAGCTTTGTGTTGTCTACCTCATAGGAAGTGGGCAATGGAAGCAAGACTATGTCGGGCTGGGGCTTTAGCTCCCTGTGATTCATTTTGCCCGCGGGCAGTTTGGGTGGCGTGGACGTGGTTGTGGAGCGGCTCAGCTTGGGGGAAAAAGACGTGGTAGTAGTCCTACCAGAATTGGAGACTTTGTTAGGTCTAAAGTCCTTGGATCCCCACTTAGGCCCGTGAGCTTTGTAGCCACCTTCAAAGGTCGACGAAGACAAGGTCTTATCTGTTACCAAGGAGAAGGTGGTGTAAAAATCTTCATCATCAGTAGGGGGCAGGTTAGAGTCGTATGCTTCCCCAGAGCCATACCCAGATATCATCAAGCCATCATCATCATCATCACAATCATCGCTGCCTCGGTCCGACAAGCAAGGTACCCCCGCCTCAGTGGCCATGGACAGGGACTCTTTGGTGGTCTCAATAATGGTGAGGTGGGGGCGGAGGGTTGGGGGAAAGGGGATGGAGGGTGTACGAGTGGCTACAGAGGGGAGCTCTAAGGGATCCTTTACAAGTACTGGGAAAACTAATTCGCCTCCTACAATTGAACACAGACACGAGGCAAGTTAGTCTCGAAAACTGGTTAAAGAAACACAACGGATACAAGGCAGAACGTTAAAAAAACAACAAAAACAAAAACAAATAAAAATAAACTAAAATAAAAGACAAAACCAAAACAATATTGAACATAAAAAGACTATAAGTTGGCATCAAAAGGACTTGACAGGTCTTTGTGGGTGAGCTGGTTTCGCAAGCTAATTGAAGTTGCGCGTTGCTAATAATTAACATGGGCTAACAATAGGGCTGGGAAAATAAATTGATGATTGGCGAATTGAGAAATGATTCTGCATCAATTCTAAAATACGTCGCGATTCTCTTTCAAATCGATTCTGAGCTTACTTTTTAACAGCAGATGGCACTGCATGCTTTAGAAACGCTCTACCTGTTTCCAATTCCTTACATACACTTTAACCTAAAATAATCATTCATAAAGTTAAAAAAAGTTAAGTTAAAAGTTAAACAAATTACAAGGGTTTTCATAGTTGGCTGTGTTTACATTAATCTTGCGCCATAAAGCGCATTTGAGTGTGTGGTTAAAAACGAAAAAATAAGCTCAGAATCGATTTCAGAAAGAAACGCAATACATTCGGAAAATCTCCGAACTGATCCACAAATTTTGATGCATTGATTTATTAGCTAACAATACTAATATCAATTTCTGTTTTATTCTAACAACACTAATAATCATTTTTACTAAAACATTCGTTTTAGGATTAGCTCATGCATTTCAACATGAACTATTAATAAAATACTAAAAACATTACTATTTTGCATAATTAAATAAATGTATGAATTAAAAAATTTCTAAGGTCATGAAGTCTCTTGACCTAAAAATAAATGTCAGAAGAAATAACTCTAGAAGAAAATCATTATATAAGCTACAAGGTGAAGTCTCACCTTATGACGGTATAAGAAGTGAAACAAAGTCAACAGGAAGATGTGGCTCCCCAGCAGTGCACTGAATCTTGCCTTTTGAATGACTTCCTAATGGCAGCTACTGTCTCCATAATACAATGACAGCTGAATGATTTCTGCAATTATCTATTACATATTATTTCTAAAGGGCAAGGCTTTAATCTAAGTAATAAGCTGCATCTAATACGTAATAAGTAATAACTAAATCTAAGTAATAAGAAATACAATGAATGTTGCTTTCTGTATGTTAAAATGCTGCAGTACAGTAGCAGTAAGATGGTCCCTACTAATGTATACCTATTCAGAAAGGAAGGAGTGATTCTAATACTAGAGGAAAAACATTTTGGTGTATCTGCCATGCAATAAAAACAGAAAGTTCAATTTCATGTACATAGGTTTGTTTCTGCTTTCCACCTTATAGGTATTCACACTGTCATTGCAAATGAAAGATAAAAGTGCCATCAGGTTTGTAGTAAGACTTGCATAAAAATAAAATTCAAAATCAAAAGAACTTAAAGAGGCAGACTTTAATAACACCAAAAATAAACCAAAGCCAATACCATATAGTTCTCAATAACTAGTCAAAGCACACAATACAGTACTGACAAACAGGCAATATAAACATCAACAGTAGAATTTAGCAAATCAAGATCAGAACTTCTTGATCTCATTATATTTATAATTTAAACAAGCATAAACGGCATATATAGTATAAACATAAACACATAAGCATATCATAATTTTTTGTCAACTTACATCAACAAATTGCCCGCATGATTTTGGCATGAAGAAAAAAAAACGTACAAAAGAAAGTTGTGTAAGAATGTTCTTGGACAGGTTTTTTCTTTGTGAAAACAAAACGACTGTCATCGTGTTTCTGGTTAGATATATATTTTTGTTTCCCACATGAGAGAGTACAGGGAGGCAACAACACATACATCCACACCACATAACATGAAAAATAAACTTCACCATTATTCTCTTTTGTTGTTACTTTGATATATAATCCAGTTTTCTTACAAAAACTGTACATATTTGAGCCTTTGATTTATATAGCATTTTTTTTTTGTTAAATAAATATCTACATTCTAGTAATTAAACTTTTTGCTTAGATTGGTTTTAATCTTTAGGTTTGAGTGAATGGATGACTGTACATATTTTACCATAGCTAGAGGGGGGGAGGAAGGGGGAGGGGTTGTGACAAGGGAATTGGACCTATGAACATACTACATAGGAGATGATAATGATGGGGGTGATTGTGTAAGTCAGTTGCCATGTCCATGTATAGGCAGTACGAAGCGGTCGGGCAGCATTAACGTTTTTGGCTGTAAGGAAGGGATGGGGATATACAAACAATGAGCATATACATGCCCATCTACGAAAAAGAACAAAACTCTAACACTGACAATCTGACAAACCCTAAACTGCAACTTCTTCGCCATGCAGTTTGGAAACATTCTTAAAACATCAATTGTTAATCAAGATCAACTCTCAAAATTTGAAAAAACAAGAAGTGTATCAAGATCTGGAACCTTTTCATTGACCATCATGTGCCTTTTTGGCTATTTCTTTGCTATTTTTTTAATCAAATTGCATTTGAGGCAGTGCAATTTTGTTCTTGATGTGATTTGGAAATGATTTGGATGATTTTTGACTCTAAGCACATTCAATTTTCACTGAATTAGTTCCAAATCTAAAAAAGAAGACCAAAAATCAAAACACTTTATCAAATTCATGATAATTGTGATTTGATATTCACATCTAGTTAAAATTTCACCAGTAATTTTGAACCCAAAAATTCAGCTAGTCAAAAAATGGTAACCAACAAAAAATGAAATTGATTTGAGTGTGTAAACTAAAAAGACAAAATTCCCAGAGACGAAAGAACAAAGCAATTCTAATTTTCACACACTACAACCAGATGCACAAACTATAAAACAGACACAATCGAGAGGGACAGTTTAACAGACAACTGCTTCCTCTGTCATGTGACCCAAAGACAAATATATCTGTCATTGTTAGTCTTAAACATGTAACAGGCGTGCAGTCTGGATGTATGTCAAAGAGAGAGGAAAATTGGCTGAAAATGGGTTAAGTTTTTTTTACTGCAAGATGTTGACGCATGCGTAAAGTAAGTTGCATTTAGGGAGAGTAGACAAACAACACAGCAAGCTGGGGGTCAAATCAGACATCAAAGGTTAAAGCGAGGTCAAAGAAGCCTTTTAACCAGGGCCTGTAGGTCACAGATGTTTGTCTGATCGCTTTTGTGTAAAATACAGAGTTTTTTCTACTGGTAAAGTCATTTAATCACATAATCATGGACGGTACCCACAGACTTTGGTTCAAAAGCAGCAGAGTTTTGATTGAGGAATTCCACAAGAGGGTGCAAGATAGATGACTTCTAAAAAAATAGAAATAAACTCTCTGAAAGCTTTAAGGCAAATGGTATTCATTTGTGAATTGTTCAATTAGAACATAATCTAATAATCTAAAATCTATGCTTTCCTTTCTAATGGAAAATAATAAATCAATTCCTCTCAGAAATAATTCATTGCAACGAAAGTAATATATAACACTCCTTTATAAATATGGTAATATGGTCAATTTGAATTTTGGTTTATTTTGATTTTGATTGATAGATTAGAACAATGTGTCAATAAATGTGACACTTACCGATTACTTGCAATATATTAAAGATATATTTTATCCCACATTTAATCGTGAAGTTCCAATACAAGACTTTTAATACTTGTTCGTACAAAGAACAATAACTATAATGTTAATAATATAACCTAGTCTTAATAACTGTCTATTTAATACTGTATAAGCACTCACTGCAGTTATCTTTATAGTTCTCGGTGTGAACGGGTCTTTAACGCTGCGACTGTTTTTAGTTCACCGCCAGACTGACTTGTTTCAACTAATTACAACACACACATTCTGTTAATAATGTACATCTTTGCAGTTAATTGATTGACGGCACCTGGCAAGTGAGTACTTCTGTGTGGTAAGGCACCGCATTAGAATGCAAACACTGCCATGCATTGAGTATTATTTGCAAAGTGAGACTATTCAAAACTCTTCTAACACAAGGGGTGTATCTCAATGTCGGGTGTCTAGTGTGTTCTTATCTCTGGTTGCACTATGGATAGGTAATTAAACTGGAGCTCCAATGCTGAATGGCCACCTGCAGGCCTGTGATAAAAGCAGCTCCCTCTCTCTTGGCACAGGATGGGGCCAAACAACACTGGCTCTCTAATCTGGACTATTCTTTCCTTTGTTCTACCGTTTTTTTTATTCATTTCCTGCATTCCAACGACATCTAATTGCTTTTGAGTCTAAAAAGACGCTCACCTCTGTCTAATCAGCATGACAAAACAACCTACACTTATTCTTAAAAAGTATATATCTGCTTGAATCAGGTGAATAACTAAAATCCAGCTTGTTACATATGCATCTTTTGGGAATTTCTTAGTATTGTGTGAATCTAAAATCATGAGTGCAGCATATAATGCCATCTGGTGTTCACATAAGGAAGAGAAATGAGTCCTACAAATGCAATTCAGAGACGCAGCATTATTCATATAGACTGTATAGGAGCCCATTTTGATCTATTTGTTACAGAAAAAGTTATTATATGGCTTCAGAAGTATTGTAGTACAGTGGGTACGGAAAGTATTCAACTTAAATTTTTCACTCTGTTATAATGCAGCCATTTGCTAAAATCATTTGTTCATTTTTTTCCCTCATTAATGTACACATATTGACAAAAAAACACAGAATTGTTGACATCTTTGCAGATTTATTAAAAAAGAAAAACTGAAATATCACATGGTCCTAAGGATTCAGACCCTTTGCTGTGACACTTATATATTTAACTGAGGTGCTGCACCTTCATTTGAGTCCAGCTGTGTTTGATTATACTGATTGGACTTGATTAGGAAAGCCACACATCTGTCTATATAAGACCTTACATCTCACAACGCATGTCAGAGCCAATGAGAATCATGAGGTCAAAAGGAACTGCCTGAAGAGCTCAGAGACAAAATTGTGGCAAGGCACAGATCTGGCCATGGTTAAAAATTTTTTTGCTGCACTTAAGGTTCCTAAGAGCACAGTGGCTTGCATAATACTTAAATGGAAGACATTTGGGAAAACAAGAACCTTCCTAGAGCTGGCCGTCCGGCTCAACTGAGCTATCGGGGAAGAGCCTTGGTGAGAGAGGTAAAGAAGAACCCAAAGATCACTGTGGCTGAGCTCCACCAGTCGCAGCTTTTTGGCTGAGTGGCCCAACAGAAGCCTCTCCTCAGTGTAAGACACATGAAAGCCCCCATGGAGTTTACTAAAAAACACCTGAAGGACTCCAAGATGGTGAGAAATAAGATTCTCTGGTCTGATGAGACCAAGATAGAACTTTTGTCCTTAATACTAAGCGGTATGTGTGGAGAAAACCAGGCACTGCTCATCACCTGTGTAATACAGTCCCAAAAGTGAAGCATGATGGTGGCAGCGTCATGCTGGGGGTTCTGCTGCAGGGACAGGACGACTGACAAAAGAGTGAAAAATTTAAGGGAGTCTGAATACTTTCTGTACCCACTGTATATAATGTGGACAATATTAGTAATTTTGTGTTTAGTACCAACATGAAGGTGAGCAAAAAATGACAAAGGGTTTCTTGGGGCATTCTTACTATGCAGTTGATGAGCATGATGCTCAAGAAACATTTCTTGTATTTATCAAGGTTGAAAACAGCTCCTTGATGTTTTTGTGGAAATACAAGTTCTTCTAAAGGATTATTTGATGAATAGAAACAGCATTTAGAAATCTTTTGTAACATTATAAAAAGAACTGTACTGTCATATTTACTGATTAAAAGTATTAATTAAAAAAATAAAAATAAATAAATAAATACTGATCCAAAACTTTTAAATGGCAGTGTATGCTTAATTGTAATATAATGTATACAATAATAAATTCATAGGTCATATTAGCTATGTAACAATAAATAAAAATGTATTCACTTTATTTATTTATTTTTATCTATTATTATTATTATTAAAAGGGGAACTTTATGGATAAATATTCTGGTTCTTTCTCCCCCCCCCCCCCCACCCCATTAAATATCCCTTTAACTAACAAAATGTAGTGACATTAATTCTATACTTATTGTGCTTTTAGTCTCACTTTAAAACATACAAGCTGATTAAAAAGTTGGAAAAGTTAAAGCCCTCAAGCTCTAAGGAGTAACTCTCAATTTCTATTCTGTTGGGCATCCTGTTGATTTTCTCTAATTTGTAGAGCTTGACCATAATACTAAAAGTCTGCCTAGTCCTTATAGAATTTCATTTTATTTATTTTTTAATTTTTCATTTAATTAAATGTTTCAGAGCTTAAAAGGTACTGCTTTACAGGAATGACCCATCTCATTCTTCATTTATCTTTATCCGCTTTAAGTCAAGCTGACTTTTTAATGACAGAAAAATATAATGGGACATATATTTTAATGGGAAAGCAGACACAAACAAATTGCTATAAACGCACAGCAAAACAGGAGCTTGTTAATTCCTGATTAATTATCCGTAATTATGTCATCAAAAGCTTCAATATAAGACAGCGATAAGCCTGAACAAATCACTCTTCTGGAAATATGTAGAACTTTTCCCTTTAGAACCGATTAGTATTACACTAACACAAATCTATAATGCAACTTTAATATTAAAACATCACACTGACCCATTCCTGCATACACAAACTGTACCATAAACTAAGAGTGAGAGATGAGAGATCTGTCAGAACAGATAATTGAGTCTCTGGAGGTTTCTTGCACCTCGATTCTTAATTTATTTCACCTTTTGTCTTGTTCAAAAGCAAACACTGTACCAACGAATCATTTAAACACTCTGAAAATGAGCCCCATTAAATGTTTCAGAATAAACAAAATGTGTGGAGTTTATTTACAGCTTCCTAAAAATACATCCGCAACTTTGCATAACAGCAATACAACTTTTTTTTGGTGTGCATGAACTTTAAAATAATGAGATCAGTGTGCAGAGAAATAATTTGAGAGTATACAGCAGAACTGCTCTACAGGCGATTCAGAAGCGTATCGTTAATCAGCAGAAGCCCTCCTATGGAATTCCAGATAAAGGGATAAAGGGGAAAACCCAACAATTTTTACAAACAGAGAACAGAATCACGTGACGACACGTCAAGACAGACAAGTTGATAGACAGGAACACAATTTGGTACAGGAAATGCAGCGGAGATCTTTGCAACCATAAGCTTGAGGTATGATGCTTTGTTGAAACTGGCTCATACATACAGTACAGCACTCAGGTTAGTCTGATGGTGAGGATATGCATGGAGATCAAAAAATGGCACCATGCACTGAATAATGAGAGAATAGTCTGGAAAATGGCTCTGACTAGCAGCTACCATATTACATGCCACAAATGACTGCTTGAGAAAGCGTGACATTGAGAAGCGCACGCTTTGTAGCAATAAAACTCTTTTTATGCCATCTGCATTCAAAAAAGACTTCATATGCAGACCGGCTCAATCAGATGAGAAGAGGGCAGGGCGTTCAAGGATGCTGGTCATTCTTAAAACACAACTTTCTTCTTGATCACAAGATTACATCAATGCTTGAGCTCTAAAGACTCTTTGGATGGCAAGAAAAGATTTTGTTGCCTGTTATTTGCTTTGTTAATCAAAATGGCAATGTTCAAGGTCAAGCCCAGATGGTACAGATGCTTGAGAAAAATGGAGGAAAAATAGATTTCGACACCAAAATATCATGCGGAACAAGATGAGGCGAGATGACAGGAATGTTGCTTTTGGAAAGCTGGGAAGTAGATGAGGACTATAATAACATCGACCACGAACAAGCTCATGAAAATTAAGAGGACAAATCAAGGGGAAGTACCCCATTGCATGCGGTACAGAACACACGCCGAATATGAGGACGCACCCCTGCAGCGGTAATGTCTCATGCAGCTTCACATCAACTGATGTAGAGGTTAGAATGGCATGAATTTCTGTGTAAACGTGACTGGATGATTGGGACCCTGCCAATAGCTTTCTTTATGAGTACATAAAGATTCCAGAAAGATGGATATTGTTCTCAAACCGCTAAACTGATGAATGTCATTTGGGAGAAATTGGCATTGACAACTGCAGAGGGTCAGAACAGAGCAGATCGCTAGCCTGTCATGTCTGCATGAAAACTTAAACTCATACATTTTTAATGCAAAGGAGCACAATAAACCTGTTGCGCATTTCTGTGATGAAAGACAGAGTGCTCATTACAGGTCAATAGATAAAACTAACAGGCCATGAAATGGTTTTGGCCTCTGGAAATCATCTGATGCCACATTGTTCTTCTGGTTATGTACTGGTTCGCTTTTCTGATGTGGAAAATGTTTAATTTATTTGTTCAACTAGGGGCACATCTGGCTTTCTGGACTTACATTTAAGAGTTTACTTGCAGTAATTTGTAACCACATTATTTTCTGATATTTCATATAATGTAATGCATTACATAGCATTTTGTGGTAAAAAATGTATATACAAATATTTTTACAAATATGACTGCATATTAATATAAATAAAAAGTATATTATTTATATCAATAAATGTAAATAATGTATGCATATATTTATTATTTAGATTTGTATGATTATTTTATTACTTTGGGAAAAACATCTGTTATAAAAGCATCAAAATGATGAATGATAAAAGTATGATGATAAAAAAAAAAAAAAAGTTTAAACGTGAAAATTTGAAGTTGAAATCTGTTCATTTTAACAATAATCAACCCCTTTGGATATAAAAGTGACCAAAGTTGAAGAAACACCCAATTAATGTAAATGCTAGGGTTTTACTCAAATTATAATGAGATTCATTTGACCTCTCTGGCAGGAATCATGATTTGCACAGGAATCAATTTTCAATTATCTATAACTGCAATAAAATTTTTTGCATATTTCACAAAAGACATGACAGACTATTTTCTCAAAGCTACAATTACTTTTTTTTCTTTTTTGAAAAAAAAAAAAAAGCCAATACCCAACTTCTCTCAAATCTCTCTCTTTCTCGCTATCAATCTAATCACTGAATTGTATTTTTCATATTTGGGTTGGAAAATATTAGCAGAACAACTTGTTCACACTGAGGCAAAATTATATCGTTAAAAATAAGCATAACGACACAAAACAAAAATTGGTACACAGAAATTCGATGATATCTGTTCTCTATTACAACGAGTTAACTTAAATCAAGCCTCTTGAAATGAGAAAACAGAAAGGAATCGAAAAGACTGCTTCAACAGCAATTAATCTCATAGATATCACTCTACTATAAGGCTGAAAGCAAAGTTCAAGAGAAATCTCAAAATGTATCATGTGCCAAAATGCAGTTCACTATCACATGGCAAAGAAATCTCAGTATGATACATTTTGAAGCATCAATGCAGAGAACATGTCACTTTTCTGTACTAATTTTGTACGTATGCTCTCATAATAGGCACTGGGGACAAAATTAGTAATCAGTGTGACCATGTTAACCACTTCGGAAAACCCCATGGCCAAGTGTAGCTCGTAATACAAGTTTGAGGGGAATGATTTGACATTAGCTCTGATTCCAGGCTACTGAATATATATATGAACTAAGCATTAGAAATCCATGCCTATTTCTGATTTGTTTCGATTATTGCTTAGGATATCCTACTATATTCATGTCTCTATATTGGTGTACATGAGTTGGATTGGAAAGGAAGTTACACTTTTTCTATCCATGGGGGGGAGGCGATGCTTTGAGGATCTGATCCTCAGTTGCAAATGAAAGGCCACCACATAGAGGCAAGCAAAATTCAACTGACCTAGCCCACCTGCATGTCCTTCGCACTCAGCAAAGTCCTCGTCGTCACTGGAGCATTCGGCCGAAGAGACCATGTCATCCGTGGTCTATAGTACAGTGAAACACACAAACAGGACAACAGACAAACAAAAGAGAGACTTGAATGCATTAGACTGCACAACTATAATGTAAAATAACCTTTTTAGATAAAGTCTCTATTATATATTGTATGGGCCCAGATGCATATTTCTGCACTGATTGTGATGTAAAAATCTGTGTTGTATGACCAAAAATATCCAAGAATGATTCAAGAGTTCACACTTTCCTTGTAATACTAATAATAAAGCAAATTTGGCATACTGTCTGTGGAGCGAGCCGGGAGAACGGCGAACGCCGAACCCTAGTGGATGGAACCCTAGCATGGGCAAGAGTTCGGCGTTCGGCTCGTTCAGCGTCTGCCCCCCGGAAAGGCATGACTTTTAAAGGAAACGGTGGAGAAGGGGAGAATGAGGGATGCACAAAAGCGAGATGCGGGGAAATGAAAGATGGGAGAATTTATAGTGAAGGGGAGAGATTTGATTGGGCGCGAATAAACAAGGGATGATTAGGTAAACGGGCTGCCAGCTGTGTATGATTACTCGTTCAGCGATCCTCTCGAAACAAAGTTATTTGCAAAACTCTTACTTTATTAAAGAAAAAAAAGGACAGGAATTGAGACAAAATTGAGAAAAAATAGTAAAAAAGAAATAAATATTTTTGTAACGTTATGAAGACAAAGGACAGTAAACTCCTTCACAACAACATAAGCAAATTAACAAAAGAAAATTAAAATAAATAAATAAATAAACACACACACACACATTTTCCAATTTTTATAGAAAATATTTTTTACCTTGAACAAACTTTATACTCCATCACTAACTCTAACCCTTAACCTTCCTGTCACAGAAAACATTCTGTATATTTAAATTGAAAACAAAAAAAAGCAAAAAACACAAACAAACAAGCCAAAAAAAAAAAAAAGATATATATATATATATATATTAGATCTAATATAATATATATATATATATATATATATTGTTATACATATCAATAAAAAGATAAATAAAACAAAATAATTACTTTAGAATCATAGGGCAAAAAAAAGATGTGTTAATTAGGTCAAATATTACTGGTATTATTACATTGGGGGATATTTGTTCCCAAAATTCAGTCAATATGTTTTTTCAAGAGTAAGCAAATATTAAAACAAGTAAATATTTAAACATTAAAATAAGTAAATTAATAAATAATACATGGAACTAAAACAAGATGAAAGTGGAAAATAAGATTTAGATTTTTGGGAGAACTATTCCCTCTAAATGGAGCTGAGAATGCCACGCTCTTATTAGCAGCTGAAAGCATAATCAAATTAGCCACAATATTTAATAAATGAATATGCAATGAGTCTGAGATGTAGGGAATTTTATAAATGACAGAATTGTCTTAGCAGCTCTGCAGGAACAGATTTGACGTAAGCCGGCTCGTGAGTCAGTGTCATTATTTCTCCGTCAATAAACATTAATTCACCGCTGACAGACAGTGAACGAGTTTGCTGAGCTCATCTCGGGTGTTAATTCCAAACTTTTATTTTGAAAAACTGCTCACGTCAAACATTTATACGAGTCACCTCCATCTCGCCCTTTCGAGAGTCTGCATGGATTTCCCATCACTGTATATCACCGCCGCTGAGAGGAGAGGACCAAACACACAGCGGCACTCTGAGATTATCTGTGTGTCTCCAACGTCTCCTGCTCTGATTTATCCCCAGCGCTCTCCCTTACTCATGCCAACCACCACGGTGAGCTCGTTTTTCACAGCCTCTGCTTGGCATGTCTTTATTAGGAGCGGATTAGAACATGGGCCAAAATAAGTACTGTGGTAGACCAGGTTTATGAAATGAAATGAAATGTAAATGAAAACACAGGGAGCAATGGAAAGCACTCTTCTATGTGAAAGCGCAGGGTCATAAATATGATTGGGTTTGATGGAATAATAAAATGTTTTCCCTTTATATTCTAGGTGGACTTTGCTGGGGGAAAAAAACGATTTTTTGGTTTGAAAATGGTGCAAAAATCCATTCGAATTCACATCAGGCTGGGCAGAGGTGGCGCTTCACACTGGCGGGGTGTGGAATATCACAATATAAAATTATTCATTGAATTTATATTTAGTGTGGCAAACAACTCATCTTCGTGACTGAAAGAGGAGGAGGATATCACAGATGCAGAAAGCAATGAGAATCGTAATTGACTGATTGCGGAGAAAATGTGAAATTATTTCAGGTTTCTCCCTTGAATGACAGCATTTAATCTCATAAACCGCTCCGAACAGAACCCATATTCGGTATGAAAACGTTCCTGGCACAATGGCCACCTCGAATATGTATGTCTGCAAATACACTCAGACTAATGCGCAGGTACAGATCCTGGAATCGGTTAGAAGCACTGAATATCTCAGAATAACGCGCTTTCACAATAACACGAGCTGAGCGTTGACGCAGGCCGAGAATGCAGTGAGAAGCTGCTGTTTACTCGTATATTGATACTTCTGTTGGGAAGGAGAAAATGTCCTAATCCACATATTAACAATGTGAGAATGTGCATAAGCCTTTAACGTTCATCTGTGCTGAAGAGTCTAATCTTTTTCCCTCCCTCTCTCGCGCCCAGTCTGACAGTGACGGGAACTTAATATTGAACTCCTGGAAGATTAGCTTGTTTCTTCACTCTTCTCAAAGCCCAGAGTGTAATGCTTCATGGTGTCCGACAGATAAGGAAATCCGGTTAAATCCGTTCAATTTATTTTCAGTCTTAAGGAAATTACACATTATTTAAAGAACAATGTATTTTGTGCAAATAAAAAAATGAAGAATTATCTGTTTATTGATTTTTAAATATCATTTAATAAAGTATGTGGAGTCTGTTGCCACTACATGGTCAGCAGCCAAGATTATAATTTCTACTACAAACTTTGGCACCTGAACTGAATAGGGTCTTAACCATGTATAATTACCAATTAACAATTTTAAATGACTCAAAAATCATTATAAAAAAGGTAAAAAGTAATATAACCCAGACTACATTAAATACCGGTTCACTTGTTATGACAATGACGTGCATTTATTTATTAGCTTATGAGAAACAGAATTATTATAGCTAACTAAAAGTAACACTAAAACCATAGAAAACATTTTAGTTAATAACATTAAATAAAAAATAAATGAAAATCACTAAACTGCAACATTCTTATGTTGATATATTTAACTTTAATTTAGTTTAAAAACAACAAAAACTAATAAAACAGAAACATACAAATTTAAATAATACTGTATGTATATACAAACAATTTTATAATTTTATAAAAAATACAATTTTAATTAAAAATTTTAACAAAACCTATAATAGTATATTGCATGCTAAAAAATAAAAAAACACACTGCTAAATTTAAAGAGACATTTAAAAACCAAATGTGACTATTTTGCATATTGTGTAAAATTAATAAATTGAATATATTAATTAATTTTGCAGCATAAATTATTCTGGATCCTAAAAAAAACTGTTAAAGCTATTAATTTAGTAAACACCACATCGATTTTGATTGCAAATGAAAAATAGAATGAGAGGGAATAGTACAGAGAAATAGTACAACTGTTTTATATTTTCATAAGTTTTATTTCAGGAAAGACATTTCTGTTTTATCGACTGAATGATATATTGAATGGACTCTCTCACAGCTTCATATCTACTCATGTCAGATTAAATATGATGTCTGCTCTGGCTAAAGTCTATGGCTTGCTTGCACTTCATATTGAATAATGTACAGGATGAGGACTACATAGCTTTAGATGACAGGGCCCTTTGGACCTGTTATTCGTCTGGCCTGGTGAAAATGAGCAGCTCTGCTGTGTATTGAGTTTTAGTGAGCTGTCTGCTGGCCTGCTGAGGCAAAGAGTGAAATCTGATTATTCTACCTTGACAAGGTAAAGGTCATTATGGACAGGCTTGTATTTTCACCCTTGAGCTTCAATAATAGTCAGTGCATTCAGAGAAATCAGAGTGGACTGACTGCATCTATAAGCTAAAAGAGCATGTTTTTGCAAAATAGAAAACAGAAAATCACTGAAATTTGAAAATGCATACAGTAAGATGTAAAATCAAATTGTAAATATTTGTTGTTAAAAGGTAAAATTATAAATAGATGTAAAACAGAGGCATTTTCACTAGTTTGTCTCAGCATTTTGGACACATTTATATAAACAAAGGATACATTTAAAGCTGTCACTGTATATAGAAATTTTCCCTTCCTTTCTCCAACCAGGTTTAGAAAGAGAGCTTAAGGCTCAACGGTCCTGAACCTTTGGTTGTTTTGGACAGCAGCCCTTTAGAGATAAACTGTTAAAAAAGACTGGATAGCTGGCTAGTCTGCAAGAATTAATAAAAGATAGTTGTAATAAATTGAGTGAAATGATGCAAAATAGCTGTTCACACAGGTTATAATCGGAATGCAAAGTTAAGAGAAAGACACTGATGAGAGTTACATTATTGCTACTGTTTCTGAATTCTCAAATCTCAATTTAAATATTAAATCAGATTTTTATTTTCAGATTTTCAGTTTCACTTTATGCCTCTTATACAGTTTTTTAAATCTAATCTAATCTATTTATTATACATTTATTTTTATAATTAATTTTTAATTACAGCTGTTATTTAAAAATAAACAAATTGTTCACATTAATATTTTATACAGTTTTGCAAAGTGGAATTTCCTTGTTACAACAACACAAATTTATTTTGAGGGTCAAAAGAGTGATGCTATTGCCAACTAAAACTATAGTAACTAGACGCTAGACACATCACCGCGGATTCAGCAGGAGGCGATGTGCAAACTGTAGCAAATGAAACAAAGCTGCAGACCCTTAACCCAATCTTCATTGGATAAAGTCATTCTAATTTATTTTTCCAGTGCTGATGCGGCTCTTTCTTCTGTTTTGATTAAAGAACAAATCATTAAAAAGTAAAAACAACTAAAACGTGCATATTAAAAGGACAGAAAAGTTCTTGTGATTTGAAGCATCACTGATGTACAGCAGCATAAAAGAACAGTTCTGGCAAACGTGGCATGGCTTGGCAACTTCCAGTCACAAAGCCAGCAGTCTGATTACATTCTTTGCCTTCTTATGGCAGAATACCCTTGCAGCTGCAGGGTGAGATGGTATTTTGGGCCTGTGACATTGTGGATGTTGGTTAGCATTCAGCTCTTTGCCTCCAGGCCTGCTCTGCCTATGCAAATCTGCTTAATCAATGCAGGATATTTACCATGGCTCTGCTCAAAGATAACTGACAGCCTGGGTGAGCCGTTCCAGTGTCCTGCTGGGTACAGAAAGCAGGAGGGAACTACAGAGCGACAGAGCAGAAGAGGCCAGCATCTCAGTTCAGCTGAATTTGGTTATTCTGGAAACCCTAAGGATGTTCACGAAAAAAGAGAGCTATGGTCTTTTCAAAGATGTGATTACACAGGGTCTAGTCAAAGCCTTCTAATATCAAAACTGCTCTGCATCAAAGGACAAACGGAGCATAAACGAATGCGGAAATAATTTGAAAAGCTGTCTATCAGTGCGCAAACTGAAAACAGTTGGTCTAAAAGCTCGCTGCCGTACACTGATGTAAACAAAGTTAACATCTCTGTTGCTCACATCCATGTAATATTTCAATTGAAGAGAATGAAAAAAGTGTCCTTGAAAAGTGTGGTTTAGTCGCTCTACATATTTACTATAAATAGGTGGATCTATTGACAGACGTGTTAGATGAAGACTTGATAGGAAGAGCTGATATCACATTATGTGGCTTTATAGCAAATTCAGCTGCTTGGGAAGAATAAATGGATTTAATAGTCATCACTGACAGTAAGGACACTAAAATTGGCTTTTTTTGCCATTTGCATCTCAAAATACAGCAAAGATGTGACCACGTAAATTTAATCCGCTTGTTTTAAATTCAATGAAAAATGCCATAAAAATGCACCCATGTTTTTTCTCAAATTTAACAAAATGACATCAGCAAGCTTTCACGAGGCGCTCTTTAAGAGCTAAAAGGGGTCACACGCCAAATTCATTGCACTTTTCTTCACCTTAAATGACTGTGCTGACAGTCTTGCATAAATTAGTGACTTAATATGAAGCATTTCTTGTACGTATAAACATTTCTGGGGTGTAAAAGCTTAATAGTCTCTGCGCTTGATGAAAAGCTTTACAAATTTAGTGCTGCTGACCCGTAGACCCCCCCAAATTACCTATTTCTATTGATTCATTTCGTTCATTTGGCTTGTCTCGCAGGGTGATTTAATTGAGGTCAGAGAGCAGCTGGTGAACAATACAGGACATTCCATTAATAACACTAAAGGAAGCACAGTGTGAACACAAGAACAGACTTAAATACATAAAACATTTAAAGCCTATTATCAAGTCATGTGAAGACCAATTTCTCTTTATCTACATTCATTGCTCAGCATTTTAAAACTATTATCAAGTAGTTAAATTAAGAAAAAATTCTGCAGATTTTGTGGATTGAGGAGGCCATATTTATAAAATCTGCAAAAGTAAAGCAAAGTCGAAATACGCATAGCACAGGATCAGCGCATTCTCTGCCAAAAGTCTGTGCATGTAAATCCTGTAGATATAGGAGCAAGTGTGTGATTTACGCTCCAAACAGAAGTCAGATCATTCATTTCACAGGAGTCCCTCAGTCCTAATCGATTATACGGCACCAAGGAAAGTGCTGATGCTGGAATAATCTTTGAGATTTAGGAAGTTCCTCCCGTCATGTTTTTATGCCTTTTTTTGATTGAAGACGTTGGTATGGTCAACATGTTTGATGCCGAGAGGAACCGAGCAGACTTGTGTCACAATCAGTAAAAACAACAGTACTGTGAAGTAAAAAGTCAATTTGATGTTGTAATCACTGGGAAAGGAGTCATGATTACTGGAAACAGAACTACTATATATCATCATTAAAAGTAAAAAAAATATATTTTTTTATGTCATAATAAGTAAAAAAAAAAGACATTTTCATGGAATTGAATTAACTATTGTGCCATAATCAGTGGGAAAAAACTAATTCTGATGTCATAATCAATGGGAACAGAATTGATTATGTCAAACTCAATAGTAACTAATTATTTTTTCATAATTTGTGGGGAAAGAACAGTGATGTCAGAATCAGTGAAAACAAAAGCATTGTAAAGTAAAAAGACATTCTGATGTCATAAGTGGAAACATATGACTATTTATGATGACACAGTCAGAGGGAAAACAATTATATTTAATGATTTGTAGGAAAATAACACATTTTTATGTCCCAATCAGTGAAATAAACATTGTGATGTCATAATCAGTGAGAAGAGAATTGATGATCTCAAAATCACTACGAGCAGAGGTAATTAATATGTCATAATCAGTAGAAAAATAACTAATTATGATGTGAAAAAATACATTCTGGTGTAACAATCAGTGGGGAAATAATTAATGATTGCATAATCAATGGGAAATTAATTTCATAATGTGTAAGAACACAGCTAATTCTGATGCAACTTTGCAAAGAAAGTGTAATTGTTTGCTTCCAGTCAGACTGATATAAATACAGTGTGAACACAGAGCGTTCATGTTCAGAGCGTACAGCTAGCACTTTGGTGGCTAATTGAATGGATGAGACAGTATGATTTAGCTAACCAAACAGGTCTAATTAAATGAACTTTCCAATTAAATAATTTACAGCAGTAGGGTAGAGCAAAAATAGCTTGTGCGGCAGTGTATATTCTTTTCAAATCACACCCTTGATTTGCTCGTAGGAGGTGAGGTGTTTTTCACCTACACAGGAAATACTTTACACGTCTGTCATTGTAGCTTGACTAAAATATGTCCTGTTCTAAAAAGGTTTGCAAACAAACATGTCTAGAGAAACTAAGCATCTGAAGAAAAGCAGTGTCAAGAGGTAAGTACTAATACTAACTACGTCTTACTACGTAAGAACATTTTCTTCAAAGCATAATGATTTCTGATACACTGGAGTGATGAGTTTTAGGAAAAAAAAGATATTTTAAAATATGTTAACCATTCTTTTAAATTTCAGTACTATTAAATACTATAAAAATGTGCAATACCTTAATTCAAGAGTTTTCTTAACAAAACAAAACATGTACAGATCCCTAACTAAATTGGTAAATATATGATTTAAATATATGATTAATGCATTGATTACTAGCAGTTTAATAGATTAAGGGGACAACACTGTTTATCCAAGACTTATTTCTCCATCCCCTTCATCATGATAAATAGATCTGAAATGCACTTCAAAGTGCTCCAGCTATGCCTGTACATCAAGACTCTTCAATAGGTGATCAGCAGTTATTAAGATAACAGATTCACTTATTATACAATTAAGATAAAAGAAAAGATCTAGTCAATCACTTTAGTCACTTTAGTCACTTTAACCCCAAATGATTCCATGTAGCTTTCAAAAAAGGAGACAGACAAAAGCAGACATTAAAACAAAAGTTTGCTGACTCTGGTCCTCAGATAATCATCTCCTTTCATCTCTCCTGTGGGTTTCTCTGGCCTTGATGCTATCGTGTCTATCTCCACTTTGGCAGTACAAGGAGTGAACAGCTTGTATTACAAACTGAATCAATAAGAAGGGAGAAGATCAGTTTCAGAATGATTCAGAGAGTTCCACCTCTCTGATGACAGCCATTTGACATCTTATCGCACATCATGTTTTCTCCAAGAAAAAGGCCTGAGTGATAACAGAGGCATATCTATAGGATGAAAGGACACTGAAGGCTTGGCACAGAGAGAAAAAAACAAAACAAGAGATCTTTTACTGAAAGAATATAATATTTCAGCAGTGTATTTATTTGAAAGCACTTTGATATGACTACGATACAACCAAGATATGATCAGATAAATAAATATGTAAATGCTATTACTTTGATAAGAATATATCAAATGTAACATCATTTATATATTCATCATCATATCATACTACGATAATCTTATATAAAAATATATAAAATAATTTCAAATGAATTAATTCACATGATGATGATTATTATTATTTATCAGGTGTAAGCAAACACGTTTTCAAGATAGTATTTATAATTTTCATTCCCTTTAAAAAAGACAAAATAAAAAAATAAGATAATGAAGTAAATAAATATGTAAACCCTTTGATATGAACAGATGTAAAATGTAAAATCAACTACACTGAAACTACACTGAATTATAGATTACATTTTGTAGAACATCTGAAATAGTATTTTCCTGTAAAACTGGCAGGTGTGGCAAAATGTTGGTTTTAGGCCTTGTCTATAACTACTTGTGACCTAGAAATCTTTGTGTTCAAGTACATTCAACGGTTTTATTCAGACGATACATTCAGAATATTTCTGAATATTTTAAAGATTTTTTCTTGTGGCCTGCTTCACTGAAGTACATCTTTCCCTCTCCTCTTTTCTCTCTTTGTATCTCACCTAGCTATTGACTCTCTAAGCTCTCTTTGCTCACTCCCTCTTTGTACTAGAAATGGCCAGCAGCAAGGACTCACTGCAGAACACTTCATTTTGTTTTGTACTCTTGACTCTTTTTTTTGTGCTGCACGGCAAACTATAATCGTCACGAGCTTACGCTGAAGCTTTCAAACAGCCGCCGTTCATCTTCCTGTTTACACGAGAACGGTCCTGTGCCTTATCTTTAATCACTTTCTGGCTGAGGAGGGCAAGGTCACATGGGACCTTATGACAAACTATCTCCTTGAGCACTCTTCTTTGTGTCCTGCTAAAATTAGAAAGCAATACACAGTTTGTTTCAATTATAGATTCAAATCTAAAGTGGCGTCTTTTATTATGCCGTGCCTGTTTAATTTGAAGAGGGGATGGAAATGGTCTTGGGAGATAGAGAGGTGCGTGTGGTAATGTCTGGAAGATAGAGGCAGAAGAAGGAACACAGAGTTCAGACGTCATGTACAACTCTGACACATTAACCAGATACCTTAATATAAGAGAATCTGTCCTCATGAGAAAGTGATAAAAAAATAATAGTCATAAATTACATTTTTACAGCACCTTGCATAAAACATGCTTTAGAGAATAGAGGAGGAAAAAAGAAAGTATCAAATCAACAGAAAACTATTTTTTTTATATATATTTAAAACATATTCAAAACATTTTCATATGTAATCAAAATAAAATACTTATAAAATCTCTAATAAAATCTATTCATTTAAAATGCATAATAATTGCTACTACTAAAATCAAAACTGTGTTGCTATTTATCTGTTTATTAAATTGCTTTAAAAATACAGTTTACAGTTCCTTCCATTTCAATAAATAAATAAAAAATCATTAAACATGATCAAATTAATAACTAAATATACAAATACTAATACTTTAAATGATGTATAATAATAATAATAATAATATTTTAAAAATGATTAGTTGTTAGAAATTTATAATATTAAGCATAGTTTCAAAATAGAAAATGGTATTGTATTTATCAGTTTCTTTCATTTTATTATTTCCCCTAAAGCAGTGTCCTGGGCGCCCCAAACACTGCACATTTTGTATGTCTCTCTTATCTGACACACCCATTTCAGGTCTTGGAGTTTCCTCTAATGAGCTCATGAGTTAAACCAGGTGTGTTTGATTAGGGAGACATACAAAATGTGCAGTGTTAGAGGTCGACCAGGAGTAGGGTTGAGAAACACTGCCTTATACGCTTCATTTTTTGATTAAACTTCATTTTATTGAAGTATTGAAGTAAAGTGCTACACAAACTGTTTCAAAACATTTCTGACCAAATCACTTCTGTGATTGGTGCATTAAAGAGGAGAATATTTGTTGAGACGCATCCTAAATGCCACTGCATATTATTATGCAAACTCTTCCGTTTCCCAGTAGCGACCCTTGTTTGTTACTTTTATTTGGTATCACGCCTCAAGAGGAAATAAATTGGAGTAAAGTGAAACTCGATTCACATTTCAATACACTACCGTGGCCAGGAGATTGGACTCGCATCATCTACCCAAGGAGCTCCTTGATACGGCTCCCATAGCTTTGGCCCTTTTAACTACGGCTGCTGCGCATTTCAATAAATCAAGGCCGCCGTCTCTTAGGGATAGCGGCGTCTGCCCACATGTAATATCCTGGTCCCACGTGGCTCGTCAGCACCTTCTGAAACGTATCAGTCCTCTGCACCACAGCCGTCTGTCGGCTGCCTCCAACCTCCATATAATTGGATTCTAAACACAACTCTGGAGAAATATTAGTCTTTATTGTGGTAGTGCAGCAACTCCCGGTGCTGACAGTATTTTTTCTGTCTCAGTGGATCGTGCGGTTAACCCCTGAACTGTCTGCCAGCTCTCAAGCAGAAGCAAGTGTACAGCTTTTACTTTCTGCAAGATATACTGTCCCTTAGTTTTCAAAATGGTGAAAGCCAGCGTATACATTTTTGTTTACACTTTTACCCTTTGGATAGAAGCTAAATTCTGTTGGGTTAAGTGATAATTAGAAGTTGTAGTCCAAAACTGCTAAGCCTCGGTTAACTCTACACTTCATTCATGAGGAAGCAATTAATATGCAAAAATATCCATTAGTTGTTCCCATTGTGGACAATTACGAGGGTCCCAGTGCGGTGGCTTAATTAAATCCACAAAAATCACGTTGTTTCCGTGAGGTACATCACAACATTGAAGTAATTTGTTTGTTTCCCGACATGTCCTCCCAGTAACAACACAGCAAGAGATGCTAGCTGCTGTGCACAGCAGATGCATGGTGACAGATAACAATCTCTGGAATTGGCCAGATACGTGTCTTACATAGATTCAGTGTTTTATCACCGTAAATACATATCAAGACCAGCTGTCTGCATTCGCTGCACTAAATATGAATATGCGCATTCGGTGGTGATTAATCTTTAAATCACATTAGGTGGTGTTTTAAATCATTAAATTGCATTAAAGGGATAGTTCACATCAAAGTACAAATCCTGTCATAATTTACTCACATTCATGTTGTTCCAAACCTGTATGACGCTTTCTTTCAATAAATGTTGACTGGAGTCGCATAGAATTTCTTGCAAATATTATAAACACAATCTCATGGGATAAGACCAAGCCCTATTAAGCCATAAAAAGTTTTTTTTTCTGACAAACAAATGGATACACAAATCATATTTTGCTGATATTTTTTATCGCCAGTAGGATTTTAACTCCTGGAAGTCGATTACTGAGGCAGCGAGATGATTCAGACTGGTTTGGTAAACTGGACTAAAGGTTCCATTGAAAAGAACTGAATCAAAAGATTGTTTTGCTCACGATTCAGGCATCAACACTGTACTTTTTTATTATTTGAGTGAAAAAAAAACCTTAAAACGTAGCCTGTTCTTCACAGAAAGCATTGACTTATAATATACACTGAAACATAAAGATATCACTTTTGATACTTTTATGGAGCTTTTTTTTGTCATTTAAGAGCTTAATAGCACCGGTCCTAATTCATTTTCATGCCATTGAAAAGAGTATTCTGGATATTTTTCAAGGATTTTTCTTTTTCAAAGAAATGAAGTCAAATAATCTAGGGATAGTTCTCATTTTTGAGAGAACTAATTCTTTAACATTTTCAATATTACACTATTCAGTCTTTTTATTGTAAACCTTTAAAACATCTTTACAACAGGTACATCATAAAGTCCTGTCTTATTCCATTACTCTCTTACATAGAGTTAAGCTGAAACATTAATAAAATCAACACTACCGTACTATGCATTATCCATCCTAATGCCCAGCGTATTAAATCATTCTCTCTGGGATCCTGTTTAAAGCAAATAGAGCACTTATGACAACATGGCTGAAAGTGGGCTAATTCAAAGAGAAAATCCTTTGCTGTGTCTCGCTAAGGGTTTGATCCCCTCTGGCACACGGTTCTTTAATGTACTACATTTCAGCAGTGCAGCTGAGGAAAAGGATTTGATGATTTTGGGATGGAATGACTGTAAACGCCCCAAAATCCCTCCTATTAGAGGCCAAAGGACATATGAGACCAAATGTAGTCCCTCAGCTTTCCACATACACGAAATGAAATCGCTGCCCTGAAATACATATCATCATCATCCCACCCCTCTGATATGAAAATGTGTGAAGCTCAATTAACCTACCTTACATCAATGATTCAGACGCCCAGAGGAAAACACACCCCTCATGTGCGAGGTTTACCATTAAGCCAGCCTGGCGAATAATCTTAGATTCATTTATGAAATAAAGACAGACCTTGAGGTAAAGAAAAAGTCAATTTTACAAACTGAACTTTTACAAATCTGAGTACCACCTATCTGGGGATTCTTCCGAATATTATCAGATATTAAATTCCCTAATTTTCTTTCCTCCTTATTAACAAAAACTATTTGTTTTGGGCTTCTAAAGCTAACGGTCTGATCATGCTGCGTAGTTCTTCTGTTAGCGCAAGCCAAGAAATCACATTTAGCTACATCTCTTCTGTTTGTGCACCTTTCCTAAACATGATTAAAACAAGAAAAACCCTTCCTTGTGATCTGTCTCTCAAGACTTCCCTTCCAGACAGATTTCTTTGAAGAACAGCAGAGCGTACTTAAGCAAACCTCGAAAGAGTTCTACACTGAGATCCGCACAAGCCTGGCTTCTTTACGTCTCTACAGCCTCGGTCTTAATTAAGCCGAATAAACCGCACAGACCTTGTTCCAGTTCGGCGCAAATGCAAATGGCTTAAAAATAGAGCTCTCGTCCCAGCACAATACATGTAGGGGATTGCAGTTTACAATTATATTCCTTCCCCAACTGTAACACACCACTTGTTTACTGATCCTGTGTGCACAAATTAAGATGAGAAAGCAAACATGGCCAGCAGCCTGTTGACCTACTAGACTGATCAGAATTAATGAGAATCCTCCTGCCAATTCCACTCAAGTAGCTACAGTCCTCCATTCATCCTCATGATCGTGTGCGAGCCCAGCCTTAATTCTCATTTCAAACTCATCACTTGACATCTAATATAAAAAACATTTAGATGATTTGTTATTGGCTGTATGATGTTTTTAGCTTTGTAATCAAAGTGACAAAGGAAAATGAAAAAGTCACTTTAAACAGAAAACGCTAGTCACTCCAATGTCAGCCTTAACAGAGTAATAGTGACTAAAATGAATGCCTGAATCTAAGATGGGCCAATAAGCGTGGGATGAGGATTTAAAAAAATGAATACATAAATAAACAGGATAGAAACAACTGTGGGTGTATTATTATCTATTTCCAAAAGCTTAATTCCAGTCATGGACAAAAATGACTCACTCTAATACCATCACACGTCTTTCACCCTTTCGTACGCAATATGTGACTGTGACTGGTTCATTAGATCAGATAACAATCTATGGCTGTGTTTTCTCGAACATCTATTAGCCTCATAAGCCAAACAAGACCCACAGCAGTGCTGTTTTGCAGAGTGCGTCACAGAGAATTGTTTTATTCTCAAGCGTGGCCCTGCTCCAGGCAGACGCATGCTCTCTGGTTACCGCAGTGTTTGCATGCGTTTTGCCTGTTTGTGCTCAGATTGTAATGCGGTATGATGCTTCGCTGAGCATCTACAGTTTCCAGCTAAAGTCAGACATGGTCAACTTCAGCTTTAATGCAAGTGGAAATTTCCATCTCCTTGGTTAGCTGTACACAGGGACTGTTAGCACTGTTAAATACGCCGAAATACAACGTCAAAAAATTTAAGATTGTGTCTCCATCTCAAGAGTATTAGATTTAACCCCAGACAACACTGGAAAATATCCCCTTTTTGTGCTGGTACCCAAAATCAACAGATTTTTGTCTGGTACCCAAAATAAGTGTTTTAATATATTTCGTCTTGTAACAGTCTTCTATCAGCCCAAGATGAAGAAAGAGGACACCGGGGAAGATCAGAGAGGAGAGAATAATATTAGTTCTGCTGGGCCCACTATCATAAAAAATTCACACTAAGCATACAGTTTGGATTGGCGGTATGGTTCTGTACTGGGTAAAAAGCAGCAATAACCCCTTAAGGCAGTGGTTCCCAACCACGTTCCTGGAGGCCCCTTAACACTGCATGTTTTGCATGCCTCCTTAATCAAACACACCTGATTCAGCTCATCAGATCATTAGTAGAAGAGCTGAAATGGGTGTGTCAGACAAAGAAAAGATGCAAAATGTGCAGTGTTTGGGGGGCCTCCAGTAACGTGGTTGGGAACCACTGCCTTAAGGTAAATGAAATGATAATGAAAAAATAAAAAATAAAACCACCTTGAAATGAACCTTGAAAGACATATTTAATCTCATACTCATGAAGACAAATATGAAGTGAAACCACACAGCCATAGGTTTGAACAAAAATAAAATAAAAGTGTTCAGAAAATATTGTTTAATGTACTATTAAGTTGTTAATAGTAATAATAAATGACTTTATTCAATCATCTCCAAATAATTTGATTCAAGTGTGTGCAACCATTGGACATTAAAGAATCAAGTTTAAGATTATATGATTGATTGGAATAAGTAAAAGATTACTGATGTAACCTAAATGAGTCATTTCGAATTCAACAAATGTTCTGACTAGGAAGAACACATTTGTAGCGGCAATTCCCTTAGCATTAGTCAGCCTCACAGTTTCTTCATGCGGTCAACTGTGCGGGCTTCACGATTACAAATGTCTCTTGCCAAAATGTGTCTCAGACACAGAGGAGACTGATGGCTTTAATATCACTTCCACCAGCTCAATTTGTACCAGGATGCCTATGAAATGGCCAGTCTAATCGCATTTCGCCAAACCACAGTGTTTTATTGGCTCCCGGTCAAACTTTATGTAGGCGGCACTCTGTTTGGTTGTCAAGATTGTGCGAATGAAGCTTTGTTCGCCTGCTCTCATGTCTTTATCTACAGTAAGGGAGGTGGAGAATTATAAACAATTCTCTATGTTATGAAAAACACGAAAACAAAAATGTGTCAGAAAGGCTCTCAAACTTGATAAAATGAAGTCGTGGACAACGCTTGTGTTCACGTTAACTAGAGCAAGCTGTTTGCATACTGTTGGAAAATCATTCAGGCGCACCTGGTTGAGTGACTTCGCCTGAATGAAACAAAAGCCTCAGTTTTGCATATTTACAATTTGACATCCCACACAGACACAACGTATTGTTGTTGTAATGTGTTTACCCCATCCACATATGTGACATACATAACCTGGGCACGGCCCAATCATTGTTTCTGATTTCAATACCACAGTTGAATTTGCATCTGCAAACTCAAAGTTGAAGTAATAGGTCTAAGCTTGACAAATAAGCTCACTGGAAATCATTGGACCAAACTGAGAGCGTAATAAATTAAGGAGAACGTTGTCAGCGGCACTGAGACGTTCTGCGGAATGGAAGGTGAAGCTGTGCAGAAAACCACCAAAAATCCATTCTGGAGATTTATTTTCCATGTTGTGTTGCAGGAAATTTGTGTCCTCATTTATTTGAATTGTAAATCTGGGCCAGACGTTATTTGTGGTGTACTTCCCAAATCAGAAATGATGAGGAGATGTAGGCACATATGCGTAAACACATGCCAGTCGCATAAACACAGCATTATGTTAAAATGTCTGAAAAATTTGTCTGACCAGATAGCAAGAAAAAATCATAAACTTAATGACTTAACAAGTTAAAATCAGTCATAAGGCCAGTTCACTCCAAGGACGATAACTATACCAATACAAATATAGTTAAAAAATACAATTATGGAGCAATTAAAAACGTATTTTCCTAAAAATGTAATTAATCATTCATAAGACAAATTTAAGATTTTATCCAACTGAAAAAAGTTACGATCAGTCATCAAGACTCTTTTACACATAGGACTATAATTATAATGATTCTGAAAAATATAGTTTGTTGTAATTTTATGGGAACAGGGAAGTTCACAGTTATAAATCAATACATAATGATAAGAAAACAAGAAACAATATTGTTGGAATTTATGGCTGACAAAGAATCATAATTTTGACAGCAAATCAGAATATACTCAACTTTTTAAAAGTTTAAACATTCAAAATAGTAGAAAACATAATTTGTCCATTTATGTAACATGACATTTTACAATATATGAAATGAGTATATACTTCATATATAAATATAGAGACAAAACTTGTTTCTATCATTTGTCAGCAATAAAACACAGCATTTGAACAGCATTTAATATGCATTTTTTTATCCAAACAAGTTTTCAGTCTGTGTTTCCAAAATGGGCACATATTTTGATGGCAGGCATCAAGTGCTGAAGAAATGTCAGAAACGCAGCTGGATGCTAATAACCTTATTTTTTATAGTTATCTTTATAGTTAGAGTTCTTGAAGTTCTTGAACGGCCTTCAGTAACTTATATTATAGTCTATATGACTATTTGTGCTTGTGTGTTTGGGGTCATACCTGTATTGTGGGTGGAGTGCGGTGTTTTCTCGTGGTGGTGGTGGACATGGTGGTGGTGGTCTCGATAAACGTGGTGGACATCTCCGGTGGGAGGGCCGTAGTTCTGGCTGAACCTGCAGAGGGAACCTCCCCCACCAGACGGACGCTGCCATTGATTTTGATGTTAGGGTTGCCCTGAGCAGCCATGTTGAGCACTTTGAGGCCGTTGTAGTAGAGTCCGGAGAGTTGGCCCTGAAATGGCCTCTTGCGGTCTGAACCACCAATTCTTATCGTGGCCTGGGTGTTGAATATCGTTAACTGCCGCCCTGAAGATGCAAGAAAGATCCAGAACATTTCATTGTTATGGGTCCGTAAGAGCACAATCTTCTTGCTTTACAACAAGATTCATGTCTCTTTTAGGCACTTAACCTACCCAAGCAAAGCACAATGACATAGATGGTTGTGCTGGATCACTATGGCTTAATTTTCTTCAGAAATGCTCAGGGTTTACTACCGTGAGACACGTCGTAAACATTTGGAGGGCCACACTATAAACCAGACCCATTATGTCTCCCTGAATGAGTCTAGCTACAAGCTCATGATGGCTGCAGTAAGTTTTACTTTAATTGCCTCTATGAAGAGAAAGCACCCATACTATTAAAAAACAAAATGTCGTATGACTGGCACTTGAATGCATTCTGAAATAATAGAAAGATTTGATAGAGCTGTTCTTACTGTAAAAAGGCTGAAAAATGCGTCTAATGTAAAAAGTCATGGTTATAAACACATGGCATAATGTACAAATCACTGATTCGTGGAACATAACAAAATAATAAGAAAATAATTATTTATTTATTTAATAATTAATTAGATACATTTTGATATAGTAATACATTTTTGATCAAAATAAAGAGAAAATAAAATAATTACTTGTGCTGAGAAATTCTAGCACTCATCTCTGATTCTCTGAATTGTTGCTATTCTCAAAACTAATGAGAGGTAAACATTTTCGCACATGTTTTGTCATATGTCTCAAGAATCAGTGAAAATAATAGACAGAATAGTCTGTGGTTGTAAATAAATGCTTTGCAGCATGACACAGATCATAACTCAGAAAGAAAATGAAGTAAGTAAATAAACAATTTCCGGTTTAAATGAATCCAGATATCATCACTTCATGATTAGAATAAAAAGTCGTAATTTCTTGAGTAATTCCAGTGATTATAATAAGGAGGGCTCCTGATGATATGTAATTAATGTCTGAAACAATAATCAGGCTGACGTTTTCTTCTCGGATGCTACTTCTTTTGCAGCCACAAGCTATTGCCTGTATTTCACTAAACCTCATCTGTCCACCTTCCTTCACATCAGCCAGAAAGTCAAGTGAAATTTATGTTGATGTTAATTTGTTTTAATGTTTACATTTAAAACATTCATAAAAGGTTTACTAGGCCAATATTAAACCATTAAACAACGCATGTATTATTTAGTCTGACTTTAAGATCAACACAAAGATCAAGGAGCATTGAAAAGGCAAACGAAAAACAAAAATGTGATGGGTGCAACACAATATACAGTAAAATTATTTATCTATATATTATAAATAAGTAAATTTAACTAAAGAAAGATGGTAAAATTTATATACATATATTAAAATAAAATAAAAAAATTAAAATAAATTACAAAGGAGGAAGTTACCTTTCTCCTGAAGCCATTCCTCTACGGGCCGGGCATATTTGAAAGGAATTTTCTTATTGGCCATTTGAATTCTCTCATTATCGCTGTTACCTTGGAAGTTTAAAAGACATCTTTAAGAATCAATAATCACGGTTAAAATACTCATAATTACATTTTCTGTCAATATTTTATATTTAAGTTATTTAAACATTTTTAGAAGAGTTTAGTCATGTAAATTTATGTCCTTTTTTTTTTTTAAACTGTTTGTGTTCATAGTTAATTTTCTTCTTTTTTTCCTCCAGTAATGAAACACTATTTAAACTGCACGTCTTCTCCATCTTCTCTTGTAATTAAATCAATCATCACCAGAGTTGATAAAAACATATTTATAATAAATTTGGTTCATCAAGAGATGCGTAATGAATGCCAGCAGATTAGCTGCCTGCGGTCAATCCATCTATCCATCAAAGATGACAGCATACACTCTTTCATGCTTCACATACTTATAATTATATACACATTTATATGAGCTGATTGCTAATGATACCAGTCAATATTTACAATTTTTCATACAGAAAGCCACATCAATAGTCATAATCATACAGAACCATTGACAGACAAGAACTAGACAGCAGCTGCTTCTGTTTTCCAAAACCTCGGAAATTATATAGTTGTGAAATCATGTTTGATGAATGAGCTGGTACCAACGGGACGCAAAAGCGAGGCTCACGAGACGCGTCTGGGGATGTTTGTTTTAATGGCAAGCCCAAAGAGGCGTGCTTATATTCCATGCGACTGTGGACTCGTGGAGACGCAGCAGGAAAATGATCTGAGGGGGTTCTGGATGTCATTTGAGGACAGGGGGCCGCAACGTCATGCTGTTACGACAATGACTTCAAGTGCTAAGGGTGGCCCGACACTGCAGGATGTTGTGTGAGCCAAATTTCAGGACTCCAAGGAGGGGTGTACCAGGGGGCCAGCCTAAAGGGAGCCTCCATCATTGGCAGAGCTGTCTTCAGACAGCAGGAAGCACAACCGATACCCTCGAAACCCGGAAATTCGAGTCACACACTTCTGAGGCCAAACCGCTTGGAGGTAGCCTCTGAGACGAACGGCAACTAACAAAACAAAACAAAAAAGTTTCATGTTGCACAAAAGGGAAGGATGAGTTCTAAAGCAACTCTACTAGACACTGCATCTTGTTTTGTTATAGGCGCACAGTATTGGAACAATGACAGGGCTGCACAATATATCGAATATAATTTACATGAAAAGCCTGACAGCTTTATTATTTTTTTTAAAAAAGAAAAGAAATAAAGATGATAAATATCATTATTGTAATTTTACAGGCTACTATACAGAATTAATACAGAAATAAAAAGTGGAAGAAAATAAAGTAAAACAAATGAAAAATAATTACTAAATGTCACGCTGTGGGCGTGTTCTTGTGTTTATGTTTGATCATGTCCATGTGCTTCTTTGTTTTCATTCTGTCCCATGTGCTTTGTATCATTTGTAACCCCACCCTTGTAATTAGTGTTTGATTCTCTGCCAGCTGTTTTGTCCAGGTGCCTTCAGTCTTTGTCTTGATTAGTCTTTGTATAAATTCACTCCCCTGGTCTTGTATGTTTGTCAGTCTATGATGTTTCTTAGTGGATGTGGTTTGTGTCAGTTTGATTTGTTTCAGTTTTGACCTTGTTTGTTTTTTCATTAAATGTTCTTAAAGAGAAATTCTGCCTCCGAGTTTTCCGTGCCGCTGGAAAAGGCTCATGACTCGCTTCACCAGCAGCTACTATTGTGACACTGAATATGAAAATTAAAGCAACAAAATTACTAAAACTCAATTTAAATGAAATCAGAAAATATCATATAAAACACTATTTTTACTAACTGATATTTTTTATTTGATCATTTACTTTATAGTCACTGAAAGAAATTCTGGTAAGCGCGTGTTAAGACCTATGTTTTTTCTTTCTTTACTAATTATTATTATATATCATTTAGTGCTAAAAAGACATTGACATGACAATTTATTTTTTTTAAATATAATTTGTTTTCTATGCAGATACACTGCCCAACAAAATCACCCCAATCATTTTATATTCAAACTAACTATTCAATTCATCTGCTGGAAATTGTTTTACATTTTTCTTAAAATACATATAGCACTTTTTGCAGAACAAAAATTATTGAAACAACAGTTTTATCTACTATTGTGCAGCCATATAGAGTAAATGACACACAAAAGACACTGTCCCTTTAATGGACCACTATTGGAGTAACCCCAGTTAAAGCCACCCGTGTGACCTAACCTGCAATAACCTGTTACAAGTACAGACACTTAACCATGTGGCAGAACCGCAGACAGATGTTGCAGGTGGCTAGCAAGGGACGCTAGCACTGGACGTGTGGGAGGGCAGTGGGACAAGAAGAGAGCAGATGGAGAAAACGAATGGGATGCTTATTATCAGAGGAAAGAGGGAGTACAGCCGACTGAGGCCATGACCTCTCTAAAACTCACACGCACCACACACATAGCTTTCCCCCCCAATTCCCTCCTATTATATTCCCAAGTCCCAAATTCAGTTTTGCTCTGGTAAAGAATGTGTTGTGCTCTAAATAGATCCTCAAGAGAGGCAATGTCAACTGCTATCATTCTTAGCTCTGCTGAGGTGTTAGTGGTGGCACTACAGGGTAGTCTTATGGTGGAAACTCATTAAAGATGGGCTCATCCAGAGCTTTGGCTGTGTTATAGACATCACAACACTGAGTCCTGAAAATAAACCTCAAATACCGACAGTTTAAAGGAACATTCTATCCAAAGATTACAATTCTGTCATCATGTACTCATCCGTTTCCTTGTAAACAGTTGAAACAATAAAAGTAAATGGGGTCCAAGACAACATTGGGCCAGTATTTTTGTTGTTGAATAAAACTATTAAGATTATTTTTGTTAACTACTAAAGCTGAAATAAAATACAAAATATTAGATGAAAAAAAATAATTAAAAAAATTAAATGAAGTATCATGTTATATTTTAAAAGGATAAGAATGAAATATTATTAAACAATAATAACATTAATTAATAAAATACAATCTTACTTATCTTTACTAAATTACCAAAGCTGAATTTATAAATCAAGTAACTTAAGTTAATTTAATAATAAAAAATAATAATAAAGCACATAACATGACTAAAATAAAATTAAATAAAATATAAATATTGAATGAAATATAACACATCAAAATTAATTTTTACTCATTGATAAAAATGATTGAATACTTCTTAAATTTAATTACTACCATTTATAAACCTAAAGCTACTATTATTAATTCATCTTAATGAAGATCAAATGACAAAAGTGCAACAAAATAAAAATGTAAACTAGTAATATTATTTATAAAAATTCAATGATATTTTAAATATATTAAGTACAATAATAGTATAAATAAAGTAACACTGCATTGAACCCTATGTATTTGTATTACATAGCCAAAAAACACTATGACATATTTTAAAACCTCTGAACTACTGTATTGTATGAGAGATGAAGGTTCTGAATTGTGCCCCAAATCTGTTTTCTTCTCTCTTTTTTATGCCTATCTAAGCATTACATAAACCAAATGATTTTATATTCAAAACCAAAAATGTAAAATATTTTAGGAGCTTTGTTGCCATTTTTCAGGACATTGGGGTTAGGGATGGAGGACTGCCTGGTGCACAGACATTTGTGCTGCTTTGATCCAGCAGTACAGAGGGCATGACACCTTTTCTCACTCCTGAAAACATGAAAGGCTCTTTGAAAATGAAACAGCACTAGGAGGTGTTAACATGGCACAGGATCACACGCTGCGGGGGAGTTTTCCTCCTACTGTGATTAAGTTTCAGAAACACATACAAGAATGTGAGATATCTGTGCATTTTAATTCCCTTTAAATCTAAATTAGAGGAACCCTTAATGGCTCTGTGGTACCATGAGTGCATGCCAAAGAAACCCTAGACTACTGCCACATTTAATATGTATGAGATATTTCATAGAAATTGTTATATTTTTGTATAATTAGACGTGATAAGTGCGGCAGTCTCTCTGTGGAAAAGGCTGCTAATAACAACAACTCAAAATAATTTATGAACACAACCGCATGATTGTGAACATTCTCCCTTTGTAATCCAGCAGTGTTGTGTGCAGTTTTTCTCGCCACAGAGTGATAAATTGCTACGGGACGCCATTGCCGTCTCGCTGAAAACAAATATAGCTTATTGCATGAAACCGGCGGCCTTGCCAAGTATTATTCGAGCCTCCCTAAAAAAATCTTGTCATAAACACTACTGTGTTGTGTTTCACAGTGACAAATTGCTGTTTTCTGTCTTTTTTTGGAGGGAAAAATCATTGAGAGAAGGCAAAAAACATCAAAGCAAGTGTTAGGTCTGTCTATCTATCTATCTATCTATCTATCTATCTATCTATTAAATGAAAATTTTAATTGTTGCCTTGAAACAACAAAAAAAAGTTACAATTTAAATGTAAATAAAATGAAAGATTAAAAAAAAAAAGAAATTGTTACAAAACCCCCAAATTAATAAAACTTACAAAAACACATAAAATAATTCTTAAAACTTTACTTGAGTTGAATTAAAATGAACATGAAATAAAGAGTATGTTTTAACCATATCTGTCAACCCTCCCATTTTTGCTGGCAGCATATTATGTTTTATATTATATGTTTATTATATGTCACCTCCGGCAATTTTACAACCCATTGATGCTTTTGATATCTGTGCCCTAGTGATGCATAATGGCTGTTATATCGGCTGGTCGTGTGAGAAAATAAATAATTGTTTGCTGATGGATAAGAATATTAACTACATTTTTTTTTTTATATATTTTTGTGTGTGAGAATACCCTTCCTGCTCGGGAAGTTGCAGTGACAGAGGAAGACTTCAGTAGGTGCTTCAGTAAAAAATAAATAAATACAATAAATAAACATGTAAATTTAGGTATAGGTATATAATTGATTAAATACGAGCACTGCAAGTTTGCTGCCTTGTTCCCTGCGGTTACTGGGCAAATGGGCTATATTCCTGGCTAAAAAAAGACCCTACAAAATGGGGTTACAAAATAGCTGGCATCACTTCAAGCCAAAGCTAAATGAGCACTGAAGGATCTGAAAGTCTGCGGTCTCCTGCATAAAAACTCTTAACTAAACATGTCGCTCTCTCCACATAGGCCTTTAACTTTGACAAGGAGAACTTTTGAAATTTAAAACACTCGACTTGTTGCCCCAGCCTCAGTCTAACTCTCCCTCTCCAGCCTTTTCTGTACTCTCTCCCTGAGCACTCTTCTTACACTTGGCTTGTATCTCAATCGAAAGACTCTTTCTGCACATTATCTCGCTCCAAACACATCCCCAAATAAGAAATGTGACTCCAGAGGATCGTACCTCAGTATCTGAGGAGACAATGAGAGTGGGAACGTTTATCCGACCATCCTTGGTGGTTTCATTTAATCGTGGGATTAGAAAGACAGCTCATATTGAAAGCTTATCTCTTCCCCCCTCTGGAGAGATTTATAAGGGCAACAGATTTTGTTTTTGATACGAGTAATTGTATTTGGCTCATAGGATACACAAGTATCTATTTCGCACATACGAACCCTGTCTTGAATCTTTTTTGTGATAAAAGGTTCCTTCTTTGTCAAAAATGCAATCTTGTCTTTTTGTTTTGAAAGATAATTGTCTTCTTGCATTGCAGTGGAGCAGGCCGGCTCCATCTGCACTCAGAAAGATGAAGGATTGCTTATCGTGAAATGTGTGCCGCTGACTACTATGGGACTCGATCAGATTGCAGGAGATGGTCATGTTTTTTTTAGATGTTATGTTGCTTCCAAAATGGTCGAAAAAATGTTTTTCCCCTCCTATTTTAACAAGAGCTTTCTTAGGACTTCCGAACTGCCTTCTGGTAAGACATGCTCAAGGAAGAAAGAAAAACATTCCTGGTCATCTTATGTGAAGCATACGCAAAAAAAGAGAAATAAATTCATTCATATTAGACAGGCTTGCACAAATAAACAGAGGATAATGGAGACAAGCAAAAGCAGACAGAGCAGGTGGGCCTCTTTTACTGCAATTTACTACACCAGAAATAAGAATTTGAGCGGGGGAAAAAGCCCTGTAATGCTTTAACAAAAGAAAGGATATGCAACCTTACAGAGAGGTTGCAAAAACAACAAGGATTTTTAGTCAAAAACATCATGCACATAATCCAGACATTAGCATTAGGGTGACGAGACATGTTATGTGTGCTTGCGGAACATGCTGATTTAGAAGTCATTGAACTGAAGTGGTGTCCCTGAAGCGGGGCACCATGGGACCCTAAAGCAACGTTTCTGAGCTGGCTTCAGCAGCTACTGGGATGAAACAGCATGGGGTAACCACATATGATTACACCTGTGAGCACAATCTCTGCACAATCACACATAATAGGGTGCTGTAACTGCCATTCATGAAGGGGAAAAAACACATTTAATGGCCTTGCACTTAACATATTTAAAAAAGATTGGCAAAGAATTTAAAATGATTTTCAAATGTAGAATAAAAAGGAGAAATATATTTATGTGTTTGTTATCATATTATGTTTTTTAAAAATTCATTTCCAATTTGTTTTGATGTTAATTAGGTATTTATTTATTTATTTAAAAAATAAGTTTAAATCAGTGTGTTATTGGTTCATTGTTGTGAAATGTAGCAGCAATTTCTAAGTGAAAAACATTTCCAAGTAAATTTCATACCTAAAATGCTATGGAAATAAAAAATGCAATTTGCATTGTATGTATATATACATAATAAATATACACAGTAAACACATTATGTACACAAAAATGTATATTTTGTGATTATTTGTATATATGTGATTATTTTCACATATTTCACTATTTCATTCAATATTTATTGTCCAGTACTAATATTTTACAAAATTTACAATACAATCTATCAAGCAAGCTGCACCAATATATATATATAGACGCCTATATAGCACCAATATAGCTTGTGCACTGAATTAAGTCGTAATATTTTTTTTACATGCAAAAATTCTTTAGATTGCGCTTTATTACATATATTAAATAGCATTAAATAGATTGTACTTTTAATAAATACAAAGCAGATAAATAAATCTTGTATCAGAATAGTCCTTTTCAGCAGTGTAAATCAATAGCATCATGGTGAATGAAGTGAACCTGGACTAACAGTTTTCAGCAGGGTGTGCGACAAAAGATGGGGAATGAGAGAACTGAATATCTATACCAACCTCGCTGATGGTACAAAAATGATTCAGTGATTTGACTGAAGTATGGCAGTCTGAACCACTGTCAGTGCTATAGCAGAATAGCAGCGCCCATCGCATATAATCGTCTACTATTTTCCCCGCTGTCACTCGCTATTACCCAGCCTGGGTCCAAAGCAGCCACAGGGACATCAAAAAGCCTCTGCACAGCCATAAAAGAAAGAAGTCATCTTCTTCTCAACACACACACATAGAGATGTAGACACGGACACACACCGTTGAGCCATCATATTGCGCACACGTGTGTCAAAAGTGATATAACATTCCCTCCCTGTTCCTTGTCATAACCCCTGTCCTACGAATACGCTTGTCTCTTAAACATAGCATCAAGCTGCTGTCTGATTGACACACTCTGACATTTCCTGCCAAACTGCAGGGGTGTGTGGCTGCAGCCAGAGTGATAAAGATTTGGACTGATTTCATTTGCTTTTGCTCTATTTTGGTAAAAAGGAAAAAGGCCATTTTCAGTTTCCCTTGACTCTACCATGCAGGTTATTTTATTTTCTTTGTTGGTTTAACAAATACAAAAAATATACAAATTATATGCTTTGGTAACTAAATAAATAAATAGCATTAAATATGAACTAAAAGCTAATATAACTGTAGATACTGTAAAAAGAATAAATGCCTATCAACACTTTAATATCTTAAACATGATGTATTTTTTTTTTATTTTTATTAAAGATTATTCAATTATTAGTGTTTTTAAAATAAAGTAAGTTTCAGATGATAGCTAAGGTAACATGGTGTAAGAATATGGAAAATATAAAAATTGTAATATATAAAATACCTAAAATATATTTAGAATATTAACAAATGTGTAAATAAAATGATTCCAATATAACCATATACAATTATGTTATAATAAATTAAAAAGATCTTATAAACTGAAATATTATTAACATTTAAATACCAGTATCAACCAATACTAATCCCCTATATCCGATGATAAGTGCTGTGGTTGCCTATATACAGGCTAAAATAAAAATATGAAAACGACAGCAGTCCAGTCAGGCTTAAGACCTCATCATACCTGCAGCTGACTAGCAGAGTTGGAATCAAAGGACTAAACTACAAATCTCCTGAGCTACTAGAGAAGTTCACTCTGTGAAGGATATGATTTGGCAGAGGAATTAATCCTCCTTCTATTTATTACCCTTTAAAATACCCTCGAAATGCAAAAACTCATTAAATCTATTAGATTCACAAGTAAGCACGGCATCAGCGAGGTGACACGCTGCCAGCAATGAAACATGGTAGAAAAATCACAATCTTCAACTTACCTCGGAATCAAACAGCTGTATTTTAACCAGGATCATTTTAAACGCCAGCAGTAATGGGTTAAAATAGATCTTGCGCAACACTATTCGATACTGTTCATGTTTGAATGCGGTTAGCATATCAGTGACAATGTGAGATAATTCTTCACAAGACTTAGTATCTGTGGTTTTCTATATATAACGTCTTAAAGCTTGCAGTTGTTAGTCCAAGGTACAGTTCCCTGAAAATAAGTTGCTTATCTGGCTCTCGCAGTGAGTTGGAAAACTACATTTCCGCTGCATAAGTCCATTATATGGAAAAGTGAAGGGAACGGGAGAAGATTGTGCTGATTTTCAACTCCAGATTGCCAGCTACAGCCTAAATAATAGACATCTGTGAATTTCCCTTCAGCATTTTCTGGAAAAATTCAAGCAAATCCAGGCAAAAAAGCACACCTCCTTGCCTACAACCGACAAGTAATACAAGCAAAAGAAGTACCTCTTATGCTTACTCATATTTGTTAGCTGTTACCGGAGGCTGTGCGAATTGTATTAGGACATGTGGCGGTACTTGGCTCGGTATTTCTAGTAAAGTGAATGAACAAGCGCAGCACAATTTGTTCTCAAAGTAAAGTTCTCTGAGTATTCTGCACATGGCCTCGGGTTACGTTGTAATGACAGTCATAAGCTTTAGGTGACCGCGCTTGTGGCCCTGTAGACATCTCTACTTGACCTCTTGGGACCCGTGGGAGATAAATAGGCAGTGTGCTTGAAAGACGCATCGAGCTAACTTGCCCTTGCTATTTGTATGTGCTTAGCGCAGCAAGGTACGGCGTAATAACTTGGCAAAAGCACAGCTCTGGAACCGATGTGGCGAAAACTATTAGACATTACTTCTTTGACGCATTAAGAAAATAAAAGCACAGATGTTGAGCGCGGTTCAGCACTCTCCATGGGTCTTCAAGAACCTGCTTCATTTAGCTTGTGAATTAAATAAAGGATAGTATGGCAGCGCACCAAAAACTCACAATATCACTCAAGGACTGCCGCTCCGTCAGAGACCAAATATATTTCTTCATCAACATCCCGACAAGATCGAATTGAGAAATCAAACATTACAAAGAAATCAGTGCCAAAGCAAAGAGCAGCCTGCCATGAGGGGACATCTGTCTTCAAGCATAATCATATTCTATTCGCAGGTGGCCATCTGAATATATAAATATTTTATTATCATGTTGAAACTTTGGCAGAGAAAGTAAATTTTGCTGACATTTATATAGAAGTGTTATACCACCATGCCACCTATAAATCTCAATGATATATTTCCTCAGCTCTTATGTGAGTCTGTTGCAAATGCCCATGTTGGCAAAAATGAAACTTTAGACCTAAAACAGGCAGCCGCTGACTTCTGTATAATGCATCCATATGAACAGCACGGTGACACGCTGCTGCATATATTTGTCATGCCTAATATCATTCATATAAATGGCAGACTGATAAATGGGTGCATTAGTAGAGTTGGCCTCACAAAATGGGTTTATTCAGCGCCGTCAGGAACACAAACCGATGCTCAAACACCAAAAACGGATAAATTACTCTACATTGGATTTGCATGGGTATTTTCCTTAACATAACACAAAATTTTGCATTGTTTAGGATTTCTTATAATTTTAGTGAGAATGTTTGCTCAGTAACTATACCGCTCAACAAAGCGTGTCTCTTGTGTGTGACCCAGCTGAGGAGACAAGTGGAGGAGGTCTGAGTTGTATAATCTCTCTAATATCGCCTCAAAATGAACTGTACTCCATGTCCCTGAATTATAGAAAATATCCATCTGATACTGCATTACTCTAATGCTACCCAAGTAAATCACTGGGGCGGCTTCCCTTTCAATGATTTTTCACTGATGGTTTTAGACTTCTCAACCTTCCCCAATTTGTTCAATCATGCTAAACGGAGTAAAATGTGAGCTTAGAGGAACTGGCTATGCCATTTTCTCCCTTTGCTCTTGCTTTTAACTGAGATAAGATGTAATTCTAGATATGGGAAGAAAATGTAAAATCGAAAAATGTCAATCCTTTTCGTTAAGAACACACCTGAGGGGACGGAATCAGTTTCAGTACCATTAAATAATGGCATCAACCTTTTTTTTTATCACAAACTTGTGATGCAGCATAATTATAGCTATTTAGTAGGGATTTAATATTTGGTAACACTTTATAATAACTACACACTAATGAATGATTAGTTAAGCATTAAAAAGCCTTTATTTCATCCTTTATAAACCATTGTTCCAACATTATTATGTATTAGTAAACAGTTTACAGCGTGCAGCTTGAGCATATATATAATGTCTAATAATTGTATTTTCATACTTTATTAATGATCAGTTTATAATTTTTTTAAATGATTGTTATTTACAAACCAGTTATTCAGGAGTTTTCTGTTTAATAAGACCATTTAGAAAGCCTAAGTAAATGATTAATAAATTATTTAAATGTACATTAATTAATCTTATTATTTAAACACATGATAATATTCCTGTTGTAATTCATGAATAAGTCAGGTAGTTATAAAGCATTAGTACTGTATCCCTCTGTGTTGTTTGTTTATTTGTTCTGTTAGGAAGATAACCATTTAAATCTTAAATCTTGCACATTTATATATGCTTATAAATCAAGAACAAGGCATTTATAGCTGTATTTATAAACTGCTTGCTAATGAATATTAATGTTGGAATGCTTTATAAAAAAGATAAACTGACTATTTACTAATGCTTAACTAATGATTCATAGTGTGTAGTTATTATAAAGTGTTACCTAATAGGGAAAATACAGTATATGCGGTGGATGCATACTGGAGTAGGACTGTAGACCCATTGATTTTTACATTGGGCGGGGCTATAAATAGCGAATTCATAAACTCAGATTTACGCTACTATCAAAAGTTTGGGCTGGCTGCATTTAAATCTGTTATAACCTTTTTATTTTAATCGATTTCTAAACGTAATTTATTTGTGGTAAAGCCAGTGTCACAATGTCATTATGAAATCATTCTAACATGCAGATTTGCTGCTGAAGAAACATTTCTTCTTATTAGCAATGTTGAAAACAGCATTATAAATGTATTTACTGTCACTTTTGATCAATTTAATGCATCCTTGCTGAATAAAAATATCAAATGCTTTAAAAAAAAAAAAAAAAAATCTTGTTGATCCCAATCTTTTGAATGCTAGTGAAGATGGATGAAATATACACAGCTGATGTGACATATAATGTTTGGAAATTGCAGTCTTTCCTTTTTGATTAGATAAGAGCATCTAGGTTACGAAAGTAACCCACGTTCCCTGAAGGAGGGAACGGAGACGTTACTGGGAACTCGCCAGAGAGACCTATCTGCTTTGAGCTTTTACTAAAGGCCAATGAATATTTGCGTGCACTGATTGCGCTCAGGTGCACCTCATCACTGCGTGAGTATAAAAGGGTATGTGCACAGTGCACATGCAGGTTTTTGCTGAAGAGCCGTTGCCGGCGTCAGCGTGACCCTAGAGACGTGGCAGGACAAAGTGTAACGTCTCCGTTCCCTTCTTCAGGCAACATGGGTTACGTTCGTAACCTAGACGTTACCCTTTCAGTCGAATCACTTTGACATTACATTTGGGAACACCCATGGAACAGGCCACACTCTAGGGCTGCGTTACGCGGCGATCCCCTTGCCAACTGGTGAGACATTTTTAGCTTTTCCAGTTCGTACATTTCACTGGTACATGATTTTCCTTTTACACTTAACTAATTTCTTCGAAGTAACGAAAAAACAAGCAAAAAAAAAACAGCAAAAAAAAAAAAAGATTTGCAAATCTACTGTATACTAATTTTAAGAACATTGGGGTCATTGTAAATAAATTGTTACTTTTTTTAATCAAGGATGCATTAAAATGATCCAAAGGGACCTTTAAGACATTGAAATTTTAATAAAAGGTTTTTATTTAAAATACTTGCCGTTTTTCACATTTTCAACTCATCTAAAAATCCAGAAAATAAATAAATAACTATATATATATATATATATATATATATATATATATACTGTATACACAAACACACACACAAACACACATACATATATATATTATAAGAAATGTTTCTTTAGCATTACATCAGCATATTAGAATGATTTCTGAAGAATATTGTAACACTTAAGATGGGATTCATGATGCTGAAGATTCAGCTTTGCCATCACAGGAATTACTTACTAATTAAAATATATGAAATAAGTAAAAAAGAAAACACACACAGTAGTGCGGCAAAACAAAAACCTATTATTTTCCTAATGTGGAAAAACAAAAAAGCATCTAATTGACAATTAAATGCAATTGCGGAAAATGGGAGAGGCTACACATGTACTGTTTGTTGGTATTGTTGTGACTGTGGCTTACAGGATGTTGCTAAATGAAAGTACACTGCACAGTCACTGAGAAGACAAAGTGACTTTAGAAATAGCTTGAAAGCAGTTGCTGTCCAGTTCTGTGTGTTGTCCATATATCTTCTTGATGTCATAAGCCAAAGGTTGAAGCGGTCGGTGAGAGGTCTTACCTGAGGGGAAGTGCTCATTGATGGCCCAGTTGTCCACCTGAAGTGTAGCATTGCCCCCATTTCGGGTGAATCGCACTACATGGTACTTGCCGTCATTTACAGCGGTGCTGCTCTCCTGAACAGTGATGTCAGACGTCCCGATGTTGAATGTGACTCCGATTTTGCCTTGTTCCTGAAAAAAATAAACGCAACGTCTACATTAACAACAAACACATTGTATGAAGTAAGGTAAATGTAGTGACTTTTTTTTGCCATTCATTTTTTTCCTACATTCGCCTCAATGAAGAGATGCATTTATTCTGTGATGATTAATTCTTAATGATGCAGTTGCCCTTGAAATCTGTCACCTCTTGCTTTGCTTTTGTTCTAGCAGGATCCTGAATAATCTATTAGCATTAGTGACCCCTGATAAACTTGTCCGCTTGATGAAAAGTATTCATCAGCCATTAGCACCCCCCATCTTTGGAGGTGAAGAATCTGGCTCATTGATTTACATAATGCAGTGAAAGTGGACTTAATCAATAGCATTAGCTAAAACAGAGAAAGAGATAAGAATGATTAATGGAACAGGAAGGTGTGCGGTGTTTGCCCTCATGGATCCAAGAGGCTGTGTGCAAATGTAGCTGCAAAGATTCTCACTATAAATTAATTATCACAGCCTCAATGAGCATCGGTGGAGCAGGAAGCATTGAGGAAATGTTTCATCCATCGTCAATGTCATGAATTAACTATGTGTTTTGAAAGTGCCAGCTGGAAACCAGCCTAAGCTGGTTTGGTAGTTTTAACGGGTTTTAAGGTCCTTGTCAGCTGCTCAGACCTGCTAAATCAGCATTTTCAGGTTTTTTTTCTTTCTCTGCAACTGTTTCATCCTCTCTAATGCGCTTGCGCTAACCCCCCCCCCTGAGCCCTCTGGGTTGCAAGGAAATATTTTACGGTTATGTTAAACCGAATCTGGTGTTGTTCTTATCTCTTGCAGCATGGAAAATGACGACAGATGATAAATTGTATCAAGGGAGATGTTTATCAACACAGAGTGCATTTATCACTGAAAGATCTCCCTGAGAGAAATCTGGGCCAGTTCTCTCAAGTTCATTTGGAAGACTTTCTCAAAGACCGGAATGCTGAGTATATTCTTTTCTGTTTACGTCTTTAATAAACCCTCATGTTTTACTGATATTGACTTTATTGATTTAATGTTTAGAGTCTCAGATACACCAGTGATGTACACTACACTAGTATTTTTTTTATTTTATTCACCAAGGATGCATTAAATTTAACAAAAGTAAGAGTACAACATTATTAGAAACAAATGCATATTTCAAATATGGCATTCTTTTTTTTTTTACCTTGAATCATGAAATGCATCACAGTTTTCAAACACAATAAAAAGAAATGTTCCTAAGTCAGCATAAGATAATTATTTTTGAAGGATTGTGTATTAGTAATTCTGTTGTGTGGAGTTGCAATTTTGCCATAACAGGAATAAATTATGATTTAAAACACATCAAAATAGAAAACATTTTTATTAAAATGTAAAAACATTATTCACAGTATAACTGTTTTCTGTATTCATCAAAATTTATGTTAAATTGACATCCATAACAAATACTATTACAAATAATTATTTTCTTTATGTTCCACTTTATGCAATGCTTCTTTTAACTATAATAAATGGTCTCTTGTAGCGTATGGCTATATTATGTGCCTTTATTGTATTTAATTGACAGATATTCATAAGCTTGTCAATGTGTGGTATAGTTTTAATGAAGTGTTTGTTCAATGATACTTTAAGTCCCTTGAGACCATCTTTATAGAGGAAGGAGGATTGTACATTCATGTAACCCGGCCTTTCTTCCTGCATGAAAAGCTACAGAAAACATATCTCTGCTCTTTTGTAAAATATTAATGAGATTAAAATGATTCAAAACACATAAAGAGCACTTTGCTAAATCTGTTTCCACAGACTTACTGTACACATACGCACACACAGTTCTAAGAAGTATCTAACCGTCCTGTTACTTTTCACTTTGTGAAAGCCTCTTGCTGCTGTATTACTTGTTTGATCACAGAAACACTCTTTTACATTTAGCATCAAAGAGTTTATAAGTGTCTCTCTCTTGCATACTCTTTCGTACATCCATCTCATCCCCCTTCCACGTTCCAATTTCAATACTGCAACGCTCTCGTAACCAGGAGGGTAAAAGGACGAATAAACTCTTGGTTTTTGAGCAAGTGATACATGAAAGGAAATAGTCTGTCACGCACACACAATATATTGAGCGTTGTGTCAGTGCTGCATAAAGGAATAGGGAGCAAAAACAGAACAAGCTTGGTGCGATTTTTCTATTATGGGTCAATGACGAATAAAGATGGTCAAGATCAATGAAAAGAAGAAATGTTATCTTTTTATTTATGTTGGTTCCAGACCTTAAAAAAAAAATTATCATCATTTAAAAAAAAAGAATTATATTATTAAAATTATAATTATTATTAAAAAAAATGTTGGTTACTTACTTTAACCTGAAATAAATAAATAAAATATGACACATAATCATGGACGTGTTCTATGATTTTCTTGTTTCATTACTCCAAATTGGGTTCATGCACATGGGTTAGAGTAATATTTTTTTAATCGAAAAAAAGTAGTTTTTATTTTAATAATTTTATGAGAATTCCAGGAATTATTTTTTGAATACAATTTCCAAACCTCCTGCAAATTTGTATTTAATTAATCCTGAACTTTAATACTTTAATACAAGGCTGAATGCCGCTTTTTGAAGATGCTTTTAGGAGTACCCAGCCAAAGATACAACTCTGCTGCAAGCACAGTGTAAAATGATTGGCATGTCCAATTGCTCATCGAGTATTTGAAGTGGATTAGGACATGGAAAAGAAAAAAAAATACACACACACAGATTGCCAGAATTAGTTTGAAACAATGGACCACATAATGATTTTGCAAATAGAAACGCTGAACAAATAAAATTAGACAAAATAATAGATGGCAAACACTCTGCAAACAATCGAGGCTTAAATTAAATCTTTAAAAGTATATAAACAGACTCCACAAATCTGAAACCACACAAAGAGCAAATGTATTCATTACTCATCATTTTATCAGACGTTGTCTCTACAGTATGCTGGATAATGATCCATTAAAGTTACGGCATGTTTACGGCAACAATCTCCACGGCTAAAACCCCAATCCACATCTTTCATAATTGAATCCCTCTTTTATTCCATGGGCCACTTCATTTGTTTTGCTTTTAACCTCCATCAAAATATTATAATGCGCCATTTTGATATGCCTTTCAGGATAAACTAAGCAACAAAAAAAATCGCAAGTAATAAGCAAACAGCAGCAAGAACAAAGCAAGAGTGGCCTTATTTGTATTCTGCGACACGCTCCTCTGATAGCCAGACAGTTAGAGGCCTGCTCCAGAATGCAAACTCCGATCATTTCAGTCATCAATTGTGCTGTTCTTGCTCTCCTCTGCTGTGTGAGGAGCAAAGAGCTTTGCCCCACTGTATCACCTGGACAAATTGATAAGTGGCTAAAAGATGAACCTTCTCTCCCTGTGAGTGCCCGTCTGTGCAGAGCTGATAAGGCGAGATGCTCTTCAATTGGTAGTAAAGAGAAAATGGAAGTGACAATTTTTCGTAGCTGATTGTTTCATCAATATAAGAGTCGATATTTTCAAGTCCGCCGCTAAATAGTGTGAGATCCTTTTTGGAACAACTTCCTTACTTTCGGTGTAATGTGGGTCTCACGGCGTCTCGTTTAGCAAGTGCAAAAGAATAAGAAATAGCTGTGGGATACATTTAATGGGAAATTAGCACAAATGGACACGCATTTGCAACAATGCATATGTTTTAGAGCGCACTGCATAATGTTAATTGAGAAATGAGACAAGTTTGATTCTTTGTTGCATTATTACAGCGTTTATAGTATAATAAAGACACTTTCGCTTTAGATTATGGAGAAAGCGAGGCATCTTGTTCATGATCTTTTGTTTATCGCACTAATTAGACCAGCATGGAGGGAGACGTTTCAGCAGCTTGACACTTGCAGACACCTTATTAAACAGAATGAAAGCTTACTCATAACCACGAGTTTTAAAAATGCCTTTAAACAACACCACACTGAACACAAGTAAACCGTCTACAATTAGTCCTTCAAGTCGCTCATTGCTACTTAAACTATCGACAGAAGATTTTCAATTTCCCACAGCCTTTCAATTAGGTTTGCTGATACAGGCGAAATCTCGAGGGAGCCTGGTGTCCGTGGGACATCTGCGTTGAAGAGCTGCTGTGTTTCCAGAGGAGTTTATGGAGATATCAAACATGTTGATGAGGCAGAAAGCGCTCTTTAATTCACTGCTAGCTGCTGATTCGCCTGCCAAGGCTATCGGGTCCACAAAACACAGACAGCTGCCAGACAATACTTAATCTACCCAGAACTTGCTACATCGACACTCTTATACGGCAAACGGAAAACAACATGGGGGGAGAACTTATATGAAATAACTTTGCTGACAGTAAACAGAGTCAAAGTTTCTAGTACAAACACACAACTGAAAAGAAACAAAAATGCATGGTGAGTATGAGACTGAACGGACTTCGGTGGTTCATATCGAGGTGTGTTTCAAGGACAGCGCTGCTCTGTTTTCTTGCTTTTTAAAACAAAAAAGCAGAAATGATGAAGGTTCTAAGCACTTGGATGTGAAACACATTCAGATAATGATTTATGTAGTAACAAACCAAAGAGTACACTGCAAAGCACTTTACAACACCGTCTAGAAGAATTTTTAATCTTTCCGTTATGCACACAGACCTTGAGTGTATAAATATTAATATAAAGGACATATAAAAGATGCTATGCGACGTCAAGAGGATCAGATGCCTCTTAAAAAATACAAATAAAAGGAAGGCAGCTGCTTATCACATTGGGTTTGATCTGTCATGTGAGCAGAATATGAGTAGCCACATCCTCAGGGAGGTCACAAGACAAAGACATTTGTGTTTCGTCTGCGTCTGATGCTGATCGGTCAAAATGTTATCTAAACAGCGCTCTGCGACATTATAAAGTACTCCACCTTGAGCCGACGTCCACTAGATGTTATTTATAAAGATCCGTTCTGCAGACCAAAGCAAAGCTGAGAGATGTGATTTTTTTCCCCCTCCAATTTTCTAATTTGCTTTGTCAACAGAACGAGAGAGAACTTATTTCAGGAGGAAGTGTGGCGCAAAACGTGGCGAAACGGCACGCGCCACTGCTTCTTCTCTCTAGCGCGACTGGAAAACTGAAGGAGAAATTCAAGCCGTCACAAAATCATCTACACTCTGATGGTTCGTTACACTTTATTGGTAATTAGATCACCATTACCCGGAGGGGGCAATGTGATTATGTGGGCTACATCTCGTTAAAAACACAACTCATACTTCCGAGTCACTAATTCAAATCGCAAATGAAAAAAAAAAAATGCTAATGAGATGCAGGACGGGCATTTAGCTTAGAGCGTAAACCGACAGGATAACCATGAACTAGAATTTCCCCAAGAAAATTCTCAGAGCTGAGTGGAACATCCTGGTTCTTAAAGTTAAAAATCCCATTCATTTTCTCCACACAGAAATTGGACATATAAACCTGTTAGTTTAGACCATAAGGGGAGGGGAATTTTCAATGACTATTTCTATAAGTTACTCTAATGGCTACAGCAACTGTCAAAACCACAGACTCATTCAGATTCAACTTTATGAGTGAGTCACTGTACTACTCATTCAACCAATTTTTGACATTTTTTTTTAAATATACCATCATACACTACCATTTAAAAGTTTGTTGTTTAAAGAAATTAGTGATTTTATTTATGCAAGAATGCATTAAGCAAAACTTAACTTTTGTAATGTTATAAAAATGCATTTTGGTTACACTATATTTTGATAGTCCACTTTAGACATTCTACTAACTATACAGTAAGTAACTTTGTAACTACATGTCAACTAATTCTCATTAATTAGCAACTACATGTCTATGAACTGCTAGTTGACATTTAGACAGTCAGTAGAATGTACAAAGTGGACTATTGAAATAAAGTGTCACCTGTATTTTAAATTAATTATTTTCTTTTCAACTTTCTATTCACAAAGAACCAAGTAATATGTGTCATATGGTTTTTATACACACACAATAAAAACTAAGCAACACAAACAGCATATTAAACCAAATCAGCATATTAGAATGATTTCTGAAGGATCCTGTAACACTGAAAATTGCATTTGAAAATGTATTAGAAAACAGGGTTTTAAACAAAATAAAAAAATATAGGTACAATGGTGGCATTTTAACATCTCAAAAGACTTAAAGAAGTTTTCCAGAGATGATGAGAGGGGGACTGGGTCAATAGGGTCAGCAACAGATCTGAGATGCTGCTCCATGTGAGGCAAGTAAGTGACTGCATGTATTCTGTGTATATGACCTGCCTCTCTTCTCACACATGTTCTCACCCTAACAAGCAGAGGTGCCATGTGATCAAGGGTTCAGGGTTTGAAGCCGAAATGGTGGGCTGAAAGGAATCCCACCTTTTGACGATGTTTACAGCATAAAGCTTAGTTAGACAGTTTCAGAGACAGTTGGTTTTCAAAGTAGGCTTAGAAAATAAAGAGATACGCTCCCTGTTTTGCTCTAACCCCCATCACCCCAAGCAGTTGTTTCCATGGTTACTGCAGCTGCCACATTCCCGCAAATTGTCATGTGAAACAACACAGAGTTTGATCTGACATGTTTCACTCACAAAAGACATCTGTCATTTCTAAACGAACGCTATACCTCATCTTGCAAACATGAATATGATCAGATGAGTGCACAGCGATGCGCATGAAGGGATCACAATTTATAATTTATTTTGAGTTTCTGTGTAGTTTTGAGGATGTCATGAGTGTGCTGCTGATAAGAGAGTATTTGTAGAACCTGAAAATATAATCATTGTTATCTTTATAAATTACATGAATGAAAGGGGGAAGGGTGTTTATATCTTTTATGAAATGCATTAATTGTTTATATGCATTTCTGTGCATTTATCAGCAGCAAATATGTGGGTTATATGGTTTTTTAGCCATTGAAAGAGAAGGTGTATTTAACAGAGGCAATCAAACACACTTCCGAGTTTTTTGTGTTTTAAATAAAGGTCCCCTAACAACACCCTATCATTTACAGAAGTAACTCTTTATCACAGATCTGGTAAACACTGCAGTCCATAAAACATTTTCTGGATTGAACAAAGTGTTATCATGGCTTTTCACAGTTTTCTGAATATTGAATATTTAATCTTTTGCAAAACGTTGTAATATAACTTAATATAGTATAATTCAAAGCTTAGGGTCAGTAAAATGTTTTAATGTTTTTCAAAGAAGTCAAAAAACTGTAAAAAAAAAAACTAAATGAATAAAAATTTAAATACCAGTTTTCTATTTTAAAAACTGGAAAAGACAGAATTTTCAGCTTCATCACCCCAGTCTTCAGTGTCATATGATCTTTTGCTATGAAAACATTTGAAATTCTTTGAGGAATAAAATGATGTAAACAACAGGATTTTGCTAAAATATAAAAACTTTTGCAAATTGTATTTTTACTAAAGTTATCGTTCCCATGCTCAAAGCAATATCTAAAAAGAGCATTGCACTTTCTTTGCAAAAAAAAAAAAAAACATGACGTGATGCACTTTATTTAATGCACTTTAAAGCGCTATTTCTGTACAAATTAGTTACACCACAACATCTGTATGGATCCAATAAAAAATTTCTTACAGTATATAACACCTAACACTCATACTGTATGGTACACCAAAAAAGGTGTACCGCTAGTACTGTATGCAGTTCTGAACATATGTGATGCTTTTCTTAGATCTCCTCGCAGAAACACCCCTCTTGTATTATCTCTGATCAGCTTCTCACTCGCTGTGGCGCTGTGCCATAATTTGTTCGGCTGGACTTTATATCAATTGGTATGGAGCAAAAATCCTGCTAAAAAGCCTTTCCATCCTAAAAAGCTTTATAAATTCCATAAATAAAAAAAAAACAAACATTGTAATTAACAGTGCTTGCATTTTAATGCATTGCATTTTCATGGCTTTTCATGCATTTTAACATGGTTCTATATTTACGAAGTGAATATTTCAAATGAAAACATTTCACAAACATTTTCATTGTTAAAATTCAGTAATCAATATTCACCTTACAAAGTTCATTTTCAAAATATTCAGTTTGTTTAATAATTCCAGCAATAAAATCAGGCAACTTTCAGGTACGCAAGCCATGAAAATACAATGCACTAAAAATGCAAGCACTGTTAATTGCAATGTTTTTTTTTGTTTCGGTTTGTGGAATTCAACAAGCTTTTTTTTCAAATACTTTAGGCAGGATTTTTGTTCCATAAATTGGCATCATGTGAAGCCATTTAGGGCTGTCATTCTTCATTGGCTTGTCTGCAAACAAAGCGGTCATTAGGGATAAGAACTACTCAAAGTGATGTAGTGTTCCTAAATTATGGATGCAGTGATTTGGTCGGTGACAGAAGAATGAGACTACGCCAGGCTGGAGACAAAATCGTCTAACATCACCTGTCTCTCTAACCAGGACTGATAATCAACGAGTTAGGATTAACACAAGCATAAAAACGTATTTACTTTTGTGAATTGCAAATGAAGCAGCTAAACAGTTAAAACCGATGATTAGAGAGCACCAGGTAGACTGACAGAGCTACTCAGTATGCAGATTTGCATACAATATTTGGAGTACATGCTAAAGTAATTAAAATGATTTGAAGCGCTTTACAAAAAGATTAGCAAACACTCATTAGCACTTTGATAAGATGGACAGCTCTCTCCATTCAACAAGCCAAGAAACATTGCCGAGTTATCCAAACAAACAGCTGGAAATCACAAATTATACAAAGTTTCTATCTCATTAAAAGTGTAACTGATGCAGCACAGTGCAGTGGCACATTGTCCATTTTACGACCTTAGAATTTATTTATAAATCACTTTAGTTTAAAGGAGCATCTATGAATTGACAGTGGTTCAAATTGTAGTTCAATTAGCTTTCAAACACAATATGGCAAAATATGGTTTGATACCCAGGGAACTGATGAAAATGTCTCCTTTGAATGCAGTGTAAGTGGTTTTGGGTAAAGGTGCATGCCAAATGCATAAATGTAAATGTGAAATGTCATTACTGCTGCTCATTATCACTTTTATACATGTGGGTAAAGCCAACCAAATTCCCACTCGCCAACATAAAGCCGTTTAACTCAGCCGTGACCTGTTCAAATTCTCCAAGGTGCTTCACAGACAGACTTTCCTACGATCCTTAACTGCTTTCATCTTTCTTCTCTTTGACTTTGACACAATAACTTTAAAAGACAGATTTGTAGGTCTTCAGTTGCACCACCCTGGATCATACATTTCTCAAGGCCTTTGGAGTGACTCCCTGAAAATCAATGATAGAGCCGGTCCACAACATTTCTTGATTATCAGCCATCCCAGCTTCCAGCTAGAGGATCACAACTTTTTCTCTGCAAAAGGAAAAGGCTGAATAAAACAGTCAGACATTCGAAGTCCAAGTGAAGCCTCTGGACTTCAAGCGTCATAAAAAATATCAGAAAGAACTTGTCAGGTTCATCTGCAATAACTTTTTACTTTGCCTCAACCCGGCTGTCAAAGAATTCAAAAGTCCACTCAAGGAAAAACTCATACTGTATAGAGATGAAAACTAAAGGTTTCCCTTTTTAGCCTAATTGTTGGTACATTTGAGAGGATAATACGAGTGGGTCATTTTAACCTGTCTGATGGCTACTAGGAATTGTTAGGTTGACTGATGTCTCCTACTGTGGATCGTGGGAAATTTCGTTTCCAGAGCACTTAAAACTTTTTCCCCCCACAGGTCTTAAAATCACAGCATGACTCAAATCACATGCATTACCTCAGAAATGAAAAGAAAAGGAAAAGACGTTCAGCGGCTTCACAGCATGCTGTAAACATGACTTTTCCCTCTAAGAACACTCAGCTGTAGTTATCTCAAATTATCCCTAGAGAAAGCTATGCTTTGACTCTTTGAAACCCTACTTGTTCAGCAAAATTTATCATTTAATCACTAGACAAAACCATTTCGCACAAGACCAATCACTTTCCTCCTAACTACCTGCAGAAATAATTTTTTTCAGAGAAAATGATGAATGGTGATGAAACTTGTGTTTTTTGTAATTCAGAATGGCATTACTAAAAGCATTTTTTTTAATACAAAAAGCAAATAAGCAAATGGAGAGGAATCACATGAATATTACATTGCATTTTCAAAAGACACTGATGGATGCACAAGAAGTTGATGATTGGTTTTAGGCTAAATCCTGCAGAGAGGTGTCGGAAAACAACGGTCTAGTGAATTGTTGAATATAATATGGATTTGATGCCCGCTGGCCACGAGCAACACTGCTGAAGTAGACAGGTGCACTTATCTATTTCTGTGAGGCATCTATAAATCAAAGCTGAATAAATCCCTCTGTAACTGCTTTTGTATTTACAGGACTGTAAAAGAAATATATACTGCCTCATGGTTGTGATTGTGTTATATACCACTATGCAGCATTATTAGATCATTTTGAAATCATTTTTGGAGATAGCACTGATAATACAAGCAGAGTTCATAAGAGCAAAAATGAGGGGAAAAAACCCTCATATTCCTCTACATGCTAAGAAAGGAATCCAATCCAGTGCTAAGAAAATGTAGTAAGAAAATGTAAATCCAAAATGTTATTAAATGAAAATATAATTTACTAATATTCTATCATTATCATTCAAAAGTTTAGGGTGATAAATGAAAATGTTTTTGACATTTATTTAATTCAAAATACTATAAAAATATTATTACAATTTAAAATAACTTTTTTAAAGTATAATTTATTTCTGTGATGGCAGTCAAATGAGACTCAGTGTCACACAATCCTTTAAAAATCAATTTAATATGACATATCTATCTAATATGCTATAAACAATGCTTATTAATAACAATATTAAAGACACTTTTGCTAATTATCTTTTTTTGTGTGTGGAAATGGTTAAATTACTTTTATTTTGTATTCTTTGATGAATAGAATGTGTGTATTTTCTTATATAAAAATTAGCAATTAACTGTGATTTATTAATAGGCATTGCATGTAATCTGTTTAAATTACCACTCTTTTTTTATTTTCAAGAATAAGGCACTATACACAAAATGACAGGAATGGGGGAAAATGGTTAATGTTTGATCATTTGTTTCTTGTTTTTTTTTTTGCACAGAAAAGTGTGTGCTGTCTATAACACAGCTCCTCTCACCCCATCTGAAGGTACAGCTTGAGGGGGAGGTCACTCCAAATGAACACATTTCCTGTCTGATTTCTGTACAGACCCCTGGTTACTGAATTGCAGGGGAGGCAGTCAGACAGACTGCAATTTTTCCTAGAACATACAATTACCATCTTCGTGAGGTGAATGCAAAACGACACAATGAAGTACTTTTGGAAATAATACTTCCAGTCTCACCCTCAGCGTTTCAGTAAATATAGAGGCTTACATGCAAGAAGAATAAAAAATTCAATAGAAATGGCCTCAGTGTACTGAGATGAGGCACCTGTGTCTTTCATCTGTGCCATCAAGGAGATCGGCCAGTTTATTTAGCTGGGGCCGTTTTGATTTCTCATAAATCTGCGCATCTTGCTTGACAGCATATGCTGTGAGGAAAGTGGGTCATGCAGGAAAGGTCTGGGCTGAGTGGCAAGCCTGTCACAGATTAAAAAATGTGGCTGGACAAAATAATGCAAATTCGTGCCCTGCGGCTGCCAGCTTTCTTTAATACGAGCTGAGGTTTTTTGTCAGTCCTTCGAGAATTGCCAGGAAGATCGCTGGGGAAGCTTTCCTACCATTATCATTAGCTGGAATACATTAACGTCACCTCTGTGCACTGTTTTCAGGTGGCCAGAGTAAAAGTGTGCATGTACCAATCAATGTCAAGGTTAATGAGACAACTAGAAAAAAAATACTGGGAAGTCACTGAAATTCAACCCGTTTGAGCAAAACCCATGAGGAAGCGTCAATTTCCTCTTTGTTTACGCATCTGAGTTCTCTAAACTGAACCCTAAGGATCAATGCACTCTGATCGGAATGACCTTCCAGGGCATCTGCATTTTTTATTCTCCATCTGCGTTCACATTATGCTCTATTTCAGACATGGCTCGCATTCATCTGCTTTCAACTGCTGGCCAATTTAACACAATTTCCAGATCAAAAATACCTTAGGGGGATTGCGTTACACCACTCTCATCCTCCCCTGTAGCCATGCCGGAGCCCGACAGTACGATATCGCACAACCCAAATAAGGCATTAATTGTAAACTGATTTGCTTTAGATTTGCTGATTTGAAAAAAGTGTTTCTGTGTTGACATACAGTATGGGATACAAAAGATAATGAGATGCGGAAACTGTATAGGATACTGCGATTTTCTGTCTGGAGCACAAGAATCCCTGGGGAGTATATTATGTGATAGTGAGCAATATAATATAACATAACATAAAATATAATAGTTATGATATGGCAAAATAGTTAAAAGTTAAAATTCTATCTATCTACAGTCTCTGAATGTGGTGTTCTCTGTACTATTGTTTTTTTGTTGTTGTCTTTTGCTTTTTTCCAGCACTGAGCATCCTTATATTATGAAGTGATATTGGTAATAAAGTTCATAATATCTGTCACATGCTGAGAAAAAGATATTAAATATAGACTTGGTACAGAGTACATGTTTCAGGCGTATATGGAATATTGATTTTCTACAAGAAAATGTACTACCACAAAGATTCGTTCCATTATTGTATTGTTAACCATTTTGAGTATATATATATATATTCAGAAATACATTTTAGAACTTAAATTGTGAACAAAAATAAACCAAGTTATTGAATGAAATCAGTGGCGATTTCTTTAAGACTGCAAGGGAAGCTCAGCTTCCCCTATAATGTCACAAAATTAATGGTCAAATTA
>JAUMHI010000061.1:5212012-5232341 GCA_032359435.1 Enteromius unitaeniatus
CACAGACCATTTTCTTGAAAAGGAACGTAGGGCAGAATTTACTTTTAAATAAATAGACAATTTTATGATGTAGGCCGGAAATGAGCTTCCCCTATTTGACAGACCAGTAGCCGTCACTGAATGAAATGTACTGTTTTTAGAATATACTAATTGATTCAATTAATATACAGTACAAACGTATGCAGATGTGGCAAAGGGCCATGCCATTTCTGATAAGAAGACAGTGATTATTTATAGAGGTGGCCAGGTGAAGGTTTAAGCTACTGGAGTGTTTCGATTTTCAAACAACATTAGAAGGTAATTTTAGCCTCTGAAATATTGATTCATAACTCAGCAGTATGAGAGATTAAAGCTGGATTCTTTTGATGAGGTTGACCGTGAAAACAGAAACTCAGAACGCATTTAGAACAGCCTCCTCTATGTCAAGTTCATTTATCCAGCTGGGATTTTTTTACCACAATGACCACACATAGAGCAAATGAGCTGATCAGAGCTGCCAAACCAGCTGTGAATCTTAAACTAGCACACACTACTGAATGTGGCAGGTAAACTAAACAGTAGCGAAAAGGTGGAGAAACATTTTTTAGGTGGAGTGTTGCACCTGTATTCCTAAGATACAGTTGGAATAAAGCCATGTGTGATTGTGCTGTGATTAGCTCTACCGATGGATTAGGGGAATAGACTTTAGAAAAAATGCGTTATATAAGCGTAACAACTTCTGTTTCTAGCTTTTCAGCAAATAAACAGATTAATATTTGTGTTTCAAGGGGGAAAAAAAACTTTTTTTTTCTTAGTTAAGGGCATTAACGGTGGACATGCTTTGCAAACATTCTTGTTTTATATAGCAATACATAGCAATAAAAATAGTTAACATTTAGGTCACAATAAGTGTTATATACATTTTTATATAATACATGTTTCATATATATTGTATATAGTGCATATGATGTGTATAAAAACGAGTATAATTATTAATTATTTACTTATTTAATTATTTTGATTCACACAAAACAACAGAAGAAAACAACTTAAGAAATACATATACATACATACTGTAAATCTTGGAATCACCTTTATATATAATTAACATATAATTAATATAATTATACATCACATATATCAAAATGTATATAAAATATATAAAAAAAACTGTGGTAAACTCTAAAAGTAAGAACTTTCTTTCCTGTCATGCAATCCACTCTGCAAAGCATTAGTCTCGGATGCATTTTAATTGCAGGAAATGCAAACTTCATGAAAACCTGATGCAAATACCCCTTCTGCAGCAAAACGTCAATAGCAAACCATTTTAGAAGATTGATGTTCCGAACCTGAAACTAGTTGCGCGAGGACGTCAATAAATTGCCCAGTTACCTGTTATTCCTCTGTGGAATTCTTCGGTATAAACGGGAACTAAATATTTGCATTTATAATACTTAGATGGAAAAAAAGAGCCGCAGACCCCCCACAACCAGAACGTTCTGGTTTAGTCACATCGCTTTTTCACGTCTTAAGAGTCTGTCAGAATGAAGTATATCCCCCTCTCTTTGGTATAGAAACTGTGAACTCCAAGCAGCAAATAGAACAAGCTGGGTAATTGTGCTCACTTTTCTCACTCAGAATCGTTCTGCACTTTAAGGCTGAATGGAAGTGGATTGGGATGCTTGTGGCAGGGACCATTCAGCGCAGGGAGGTTTGCAGGATTGAAAATCAACAGGCAATGTGTAGTTATGCTGCTCACTGATTAAAAGAGATCAACACCATTGATTTTCTGTACACTTAAATCATTCTCTCTTATAGGATTTCAGTCAACAGCTTTGGTGGCAAAGACTGCTGGTGTCGGAGCCATTTATCCTTTCCCTCTTCTGTCGATATGTGGAAAGGGCCCAGCGACGTAATTCAGTTAAAATGACTGGCCCATCGTTGGACCGTGTCATTTTAAGACCACCGTCTATTTTGCCAAAGTGCAAGTTTCTAAACCCAAAAGACATTGCTTAACATTATTTAAAACGGCAGTGTTTTGCTTTGTAGGGGGTGAAAAAGACCTTTAAAGCAAATTGAAACATCCCGTCCACTCGTGTAGCGGTAATACAACACGGGGGCACAAGCAATTTGTAGAAACGCTTAGTTTCTTACCCTAATTACACACTTACTTCCAGCTGTGCAGCTGGTGGAGGGAAGCTATTTGCTCTTAATGAGTATCCAACGGTTTTACAAAAAAACACATAATGCTATGCAGACGCTGCTGCTCGTATTAGGGAAGGAGCGAATTCCAAATGCATTTAACTTTAGTCATTCGAAACTTTTCTTTAAGTGTTTAACTCGTAAGGAAGACAGAGGAACAGAATGGCAATTTCAAATGAATGTGTGATGAGTGTTACAATCAACCGGAACAGCAGGGACATCTTCACGAGAGTCTCTCCTCGCCTCTTCTTCCCTCTCCAGCAGAAGAGTTCTAAATTAAAGACATTTAGCAGACGGTCCTATCCAGAGCGACTTACAAAAGTGCATCGCTCTCCGGTGTGAGGCCGCCACGGTCAACAGATGGCAAACATGCTGGCGTGAATGGTGGTAGTAATACTGGTAGTAAGGAAATAATGGCTGTAAAAAGGCTAAATCTGCATGTGCATGTTTGTATGCATGGTTTTATTATTGTCAAAATAATCTTTTAACATGCATGACCCAATATGAATGCAAACAGGGTGTCAAATTCATTCAGATAATAAATAAATAAATAACAGCAGCTTTTCTATGCTTTTTATATCTATCTATTCCTTTTCTTTTCTTTTCTTTTCTTTTCTTTTGAAAAACAGAAAAGGACTATATAGATTGCTCTGTTCTTTTTCTATTCTATCTGTTTTGATTTTAATTATTATTTAATTATTTTTTTCCAATGCTACCATTGTCCTCATTGGTAAGTCGCTTTGTATAAAAGTACAAGCTCTTTAAATGTTCAAATTTCACTTGACTATTACACAAATGTTTAAATGTTTCAGTAATTCGCATTCGTTCCCTTTATATATTTAACAAAATCAAATCAGTATAACTAATTATGTCTATAACAAATGTGTTGTGAGAAATTTTAATTTTAAACTTTTTGCAGACTTTAAATAGCGAAGATCACTGCAAACAGCATCAGCAAATCTCACACAAAATGTTTTCACACTTCTGTCCACAGATTTTGGTGGATTTTACACTACTCCTGAGGGAATGAGACCATTACTAGTCAAAGGTTTGGAAAGATGGTTTGATAATGTGATGCATTTATGACATTAAAAAAGTCATTGCAAGTTATGTTTCATTATGAAAATCTTAATAATTATCTACTTTTGAACACAAAATGCATCACTGTAAATGACAAACTGTAATTCTTCTTGCTCTGTTCTGGATTGAAACAACCACTTTTCACAATACAATCACTTTCTGATGGACCATATCAAGCCCCACCAACCTTTACCTGTTTCGCTGAAAAGTGTGTCACACTACAGATGTAAAATAAGTTTAAAATGTTCTTTGAGATTGAACTGAGATTCCAAGGGCTATGAAGTGAGGGTGTGACAAGACCTGTTATGATATTTGGATGAATGTGTCACATGGACAGAATACATGGTGAGAAGCAGATGGCATGTCTATATCTTCACTTCTTCTGACTGAAGACACATCAGATGACTTTAAAAGTGAGAAATGCCAAAATTTACAGTGGACAGATGTTCTCTGCTTTGATGTGTGGAGATGCAAGATCCAATCAAGAGTTATAAGAACAGTTCACTTAAAAATAAAAACCCTGATATCATGCTTTTCCAAACCTGTATGAATTCTTTTTTTTTTTACATACAAAAACCATACAATAAAAGTCAATAGGGGTTTGAATTTTTTTTGAAAAACAGACTGAATTAACTCTTTAAAATATCTTTTTCTTTGCTCCAAGTACAGAAAGAGAGTCATACAGGTTTGAAATGACATGAGGTTGAGTACATGATGACAGAATTTGTATTTTTTTACGTAAGCTATCCCTTTAAAACTAACATTGTAAAGTTCCCATACAATGAGGTAGTATTTTAGTCTAAATTATGATTTTAATTTGACCCTGTTAGAAAATATGGTTTGTTACGGCTCAAGTTAAAGTGATTGGTTAGCAGACTCCATCACAAAGGTTGCCATTTCAGAAGTGGCATGTTTGAAGGGCAATGGCACTGACATTTCCAATGTTGCCGGAAAATGTCTAACAAGGTATTCCATGGTGTCACCAGCCACTCAGTTCAGAAGTGTAAGAGAGATAAGCATTTACAGCTGAAAATAGCTCTCTCATTATCAGTGAATGGAAGGAGACTTCCATAATCAGCCCAAAATAAAACAGCGACATTTTGATAAAGGTGATAAAGGTTTAAAATCATTATTAAAGCGGATTTACATTCCAAGGACTAAACGTTTAGCACTCAAATCTAATCAAAGACAACTCCCAATCACTAGTTATGTAAGTTTCGAACTGCCTATAAAATATGGCAGCTTAATTCCCTTTACTCTAGAGTTGTGCTCTAGATTTAGTTCATTTGGCAGAAGAGGCTTATTTCCATCAGTGCTACACTGCTATAATGGGGCGAGGGTGTACGTGTGTGTGTCTATGTGTGTCATAAAGGGTAAAGGCAGCGGGTGAGGGTTTAGTGAAATGCCCTTAGTTATATTGCCCATTACAGAGCCCCAAGAGTCCCAGTGGACCACCAACATGGGCCACAATAAAACTAGTGGACAGATGGAGATAGCCAGAGAAATATTCCCTATTCACATTCTGACAAAAAAAAAAGACATCTAGTCCCCCATTAAACTACAAGGTCACTTATTTATGTGCAAACGTAATAACATACAACAATTTTGTTTGTTTGCTATCAGTTTCAATTGTCATTTAGAAATGTCTATCTATCTATCTATCTATCTATGAGTGTGAGCTTAGGTGCTTAGGCATCTACATTTTTCGATATACAGTATATTGTTTGTGCAGTATTAATAAAAAAGAAAACACTCTAATGACCTCATTGTTCATTTATGAGCTAAAGACCCCTTGGTGACAAACATTGTCTGAAAATGAATCCTTTTGTCTTTCAGAAAAGCAGGTTAATTACCAAACCAGCATCCATTACATGAGTGCTGAATTATTTACATTATGGACACATCCGGCCAAATAGAAGCTCTCACCATGGATAAACTGTAGGAAAAACGCTGCTGGGTGTACGTATTGATTTTTAATAATTTGAAAAGAACATTGCACAGCTCAGCAAAATAAAAAAACGCAGAAATGAAGAAATTCACAGTTGATATGGCTGATCTGAGGAAATATTTGATTTTTTTTATATATATATAGATAATATATATATACAATGCACAGCTGTGGAGTGACAAACTTCTTATTGTCACTGACACAATATAAAGAATAATGTAGAAGCGAAACTGTGCAACTCAAAACAGAGCCGCCTGAGAGACATCATTATTCTTGGATTGATTATTTACAAGGACGTGCAACAGAAAGAAAAATAAACCACCCACAAGGTATCCACTCACAGAGGTGTTGTGTTCTATGAAATGCACAGAACACTAACACCCTGTCGACACCCTAAATCTCTCCCATTATAATCAATGCAGAACTGAAGCATACACTGGAAGCATATGTTATGTCGTATTGAGATTGTCTATTTTTGAAATGCTGCAGCCCTACTTAATTAACCATGTCTGTATAAAAGAAAATTAATAAATAATGCACTTATGAAATATCCTTTCACTTTTTCTTTTCACATGATTCTGTAGATAATCATTCTAATTAGCTGATTTGCTGTTTAAGAAATGTTTCTTTTTTTCCATTAATGTCTTAATGTTTTTTTGTGTAAACTGTGATCTTTTTTTTCCAGAATTCTTGGATGAATGTTCAACTGTAAAATTCCCGTCAATGTAATGCATACATGTTTAATAACGATTAAATTAAATATAAATCATAGCCTATATATATAAAATTCTGAAGTCATCACATCAGCCTCACAGCTAATTACTGGTTGCCCCAAAATACTGGGCGTCAGAAACACAACTCTACTGTGTGCTTTTTTTGTTGAGCTTTTATAATTAAATTTTTTAGATGTGGTTGATAAAGTTAGAAGAAGCAGTGACTTACGATGTGAAGCATGAGGTAGTCTCCCAAGCCAGGCGCACTGTCGATGCGGATCAGGATGCCATCTTTGAGCGAGGTGCTAAAGCCCACTGTTAGCCTGTCCGTACGGGTGCTTGGGCGCTCGTTGGCCGGCCAGTTAAAGGTTATGAGGCCTCCTCCTTTCCCAAAGATATATGTTGTTCCAGCTAGAAAAGACAACAAGAGAACGCAAAGATTAGCCTGCATTATTGACTCTAACGCATTTCAGCTGAAATACACTTATTAGTTTAATGAAACTGTCAGCAGAAGAACCTTTTAAATTGTAAAATTTAAAAAAAAAGTTTAAGCATAATATTGTTAGAGATATTTTGCTCGAAGAGGCCCATACATTTACGTATGCATACTGTAACGCCAGGCCAGCAGAGGGAGCTCTCACCCCTGTACCGACTGTCTCAGCTCCCTCTGCTTCCTCTCTGGTGACTTCCTGTTTGGCGGCCATTTAAGCGGGGGCCTGCCAAACAGAAAGTGGCGAAGTATTGTTTTGCTGTAAGAGGACTCTACCAAGTTTTTTTTTCTGTATTTATCCTGTTTTCTTGCCATTGCCATAGTCTTATTTTCATCGTCTTGTTTCATTTGTTACTTTGGATTGCCCTCTTGGATTTTGACCCTGGACTGTTACCTGTGTTTTTTAAATGTTTCACTGCCTGCCCTGACTATTGCTTGCATACTGGATTATGATTCTGTTTCTCTTTGGATATTACCGTTTGCTGGTATAAAGACCTTGTCTGTTTTGACCACGGTGTGCATTGTAAATAAAGCTGCATTTGGATCTTCAGCGCTTGTTTGAGTCCGGCCTTGTTACACATACTTAGATTTAAAATGTATGTTTTTCCTCCAACTTTATTCATTCAAAAAATTTATTTCACTCAGAAATGATTAGTAAGTTGCACCCATAATTACAAAGAATGGCAAGTAAGCGATAATGTAGAGACAGCCGGTAGTTATCATAGAAATAAGCCCCAACAGTGTGATCAGGACCCGACCCGACACGACCCGCTTATTATATGGCTACTTGCCACATAAGCATAAAAACTGGACATGAATATGAATTTGAAACATTTTATTGGCATATTCGTTTTAAATTAATGAACCTGCAAATGTCTCAACTGACCAATCAGAATCAAGCATTCCAGAGAGCCGTGTAATAAATATACATAGAAAATAATATGTAATTCCGAAGCAGATAGACTGAAATAGTATTTGCATTCAGAACTTAAAAAAAAACTAAAACATTTTAACCGTGTGCTTTGTGACATGAAATCCACTTAAATGTCATTCCAAGTGCTGCAGAGAAAAAACAGCAGGACAAAAACCAGAATAACCCCACACATTGTCACATTCACAAATGCTGATAGCACAAGAACTAATGACGTGCCACTAAAATGTCCTCTTCAAGTTTCCCCAACTAGGCCAAAGACTTTGAGAAAAGTCCTGACATTTTTAAGTTGTCAGCGGCTGCTCTTACCCGCGTTCTGGTAGCACTAGCGATCGGATCTTAAGCATGAATAATGCCCACACCTGGGTCAGAAAAGTCATAATTCTTCAGGCTCATATTCTCAGCAGAGCCTGCTGGAAAATGCTGTGACCTATCCAAGTTAAATATATCTCTTTCCAGGGAATAACAGCAGGAGCCTTTGATGAATGAATTCTGCTATTATCATGCATTATACGAGGGAAAAGGTAAACGCAAAAGGCTTCACCTGGAATAGAGGTAGGGCAATAATTCTTTCTGTTTTGGCCGGCCACATACTGAAACTCGGGGAATGGTGTTGCAGTAAACAAAAGCATTGTTGGGTAAACTGCAATTTCACGGGACTATTTGTTTTGGACAACAGTTGCAAGGGAGGGGAGGGGGTCGTGGTGCAAAGCTGTTCTGTTGATTTTCCCTCTGCTTTCAACACGCTACCAACGAATGGCTGAATGTGCGGTAGGAAGGGGGACAGCTGGCAGAACTGCCGTCCACTCAAGGGGCCTGTCAAGTGGAACATCTGGCCCTGGAGCGGATCATGCACTCACACAATATATTGCCCCCTCCATCTCAGCAGTGCTGCCACTCGCAGTCCCTTTACAGCCCTTTTTTCTCAATTTGAGTCTTTGACTTCAGCGATTCTTTCCCACAACAGCTTGGCAAGTCATCAGGGCAGCAGCGTGTAATATATATGCAAGATATGGACATATGCGTCAGGAAGTTATGATTTTGCCGTTACAGGCGACGCATCCGTGATTAACTTCTGACAGATCGCACCAATACACAACGGGAAGTCACAGCTGGAAATGCGATGGCACCATAGGTGCAATCTTTTGCTCACGGACAAGACAGAACTGAACCTAATTTGCACTTATATGTGACTGAGTTTGAATGGAAATTATTCAGAGGTGATCTATTTAATATCATAAGCAAAGGCAGGAACTCAGTTGGTATTGGATTTTTACTCCAAAAGCACTTAAAGGTTATTATGTTTTTTTTTTTTTTTTAATGATTTGGAGGTGCTCTAGACCTGTGCTGTTATGTCAGACATGTAATGACTGTGAGGCTTTTAAAACAATTAAGAAACCTAAGTGTGCCGTTCCTTTCTGCATTTTGATGAGTTCGCTGATATTTGCCGTGATGTATTTCAGATTAAGACGTAAAAGGGAAATGCAGCGGAACATTTTCATAAAGAGGAAGTAGTGTCAACGGTTTACTCAAAGCAGTGCCTGCCTGCAGAATGTTCTTTAATAAATTAGCTGCAAACTTCAAACAACCCAGCTAATGTGAATCTTAACCTGATAAGCATTCAAATGAGGACAGAACCCCACCAACAGAAAAAAAGACGAAGAAAGGACTTATTGAGAAGCATACAATGTATTTCTCCAAGCCTCAGGATTTTATTTTAGGATTTCGAGCACTAATGGTTGCCTTGGTTAAAATTTTCCATTAAGTAAGAGTGGTATCTCTTCAAATGGATGGTGTTCTACCTTTAATGGATAGTCTTCCAGTGACCTAGAGTACATAAACTGAATTATCAATAACCAGTCAATTATTTTGCAGAGCAAAATGGAAAACATCTGGACCTCTCCCCACATTTACATGCATTACAATGCGATATGTGTATTTTTGTCTCAATGTCAGATATGTTATTGAAACCTTTAAAGGTACCAAAAACACATGTCTGGGAATACAGAATATGAAATGTTTTGCAACTTAGGAACTGCATGTCAAACAACACTGCAGGTCGCAAAGTAATGCTAATTAAATATTAAATGCACTTTAAATGTCACATTTTGAAATCATACCTCAAAAAAATACACTCTTTTTCTCTGAGTTCAAAATCCATATAATTAGAATTAATGATCAATTGCAAAATTAAGACAGAGAGGAATAACTATGACACCTTAGACTTAAATAATACAGTTACTAGTATTTTTGGCCATGTTAAGGGGTGATATAAAATATATAATATCCTATTTTAATACAATAAAATATAAAAGCAAATGATCATTAATTACAAGGTGAAATATACTACATATGTACATACTGTATACATGTGTATGTAAAGCACATATGTGACTTCAACCACAAAACCAGTCATAAGGTTATTGTTTTGAAATTAAGATTTATATATCACCTGAAAGCTGAATAAATAAGCTTTCCGTGTATGGACTAATATTGAAAAACTAAATATTGAGAAAATTGCCTTTAAAGTTGTCCAGATGAAGCTTTAACAAAGCATATTAATAATCAAAAAATGCATTTTGATATACAGTACCTTATTTATGGTAGCAAATGTGCAAACTATCTTCATGAAACATAATCATTAATTAATATCCAAATGAATTTTGGCATAAAAGAAAAATCAATAACTTTGACCTATACAATTAGCTATTGCTGCAAAAATAACGGACTTAATAATGGTTTAATAAATGGTTTAATAAACTGAATAGTAAAGGAATGAATGAAATGACTGTCTGAGTAAATAACTGAATAATTCATTTATCAGTTAATTCTCTCAGTCGAATTCTAAATCTATTCATTAATGAATGTATTATTTTGATTTATCCATTCAATCTAATATTACTTTATCTCTGCTTGAAACTTTTTTTTTATGTAATAATGTGTGTAATTTTAATTTAGGGAAAATTCACTCTATTTGGTTAAAATAAAGTGTGTAACCCAAGGAAAAAAACACACTCTCTAATCTCATCACAGCTTTGATTCTCTTATCATCGCAAAGGACAATCACCAACAAGGGCACATCCCTTTGAGACGTGCTGGTTACAGCGATAAGACACACATGATGAAGAGTTCATACAGTGTGTCACGTAGCGAAGAGCGCAGTCTTCTTCCACTGCATTAAAATTGCAACAAGAAGCCTGTTACTAGACAGTGGCAAGACAGACAAAAGAATGGTGCTTCTTCCATGTGTCAGCATGTAAGGTGGAAGTTCAAAGGCCTGTCGCACGATCATGCATACGATCATAATATAAGTGAAAATGAAATGCCTGCGCTCAATATGTGATTCATCCACACCTGCCCTATTGATATTCCGTAAGTGTGAAATGGAAATAGTTTCTGCTGAGCTTTGTTCCCCCAAATTTGACTGTAAGATGAGAAAGCTCAATTTGATCACATACATCCCAGTCCCGACTCTATGCACGTGCAAAAATTGCTTGCCTTTACACACAGAGCTGTAATATCTGAAATAGAGTATTTTAAGCAGTCAGACACTATGCTAAAATGATCCCAGGAGTCAACAGTATAGAGCCGCTCTCACGGCGAGTGTCGTGAGGTTTAAAGTCTATCAGCTCAGCAATTGGTTCTGAGCTTCATAGATAAGGAGGCGATTAGAAAAGCGAGCAGGTAGAAGTCCTGTCTGCTCCAAACTCGAATGCAAGTCTCTGTGAAGTTCTAGACTTGCATTTAGCAGATTTCTGATTCGATTACAATGACAAAGGAAACAACACCAGACATCAACGTCACCCACTCGGAAGATTCAGTAACTTTTGAGCTTTCGGTCTGGATTGGGTTTTTAATTTAACTAGCAAATGAGGAGCTATGCTCACAGCGTGAAACCCAGAGAAGATACGTGGGTTGAATAAACCCATTTCTGCTAGTGGGGCGTTTGGGAAACCGCATGAATAACATTCATATTCTTTCTTTTTCAAGTGGAAGTGTTATACGACTGGCCTCAACGATACTTCTTCGTGAATGCTTCTGTAAACGCTTTAGAGATTGAGAAGGGAGGCAGATGGGCTACAGAGTACAATCAAAGATCAAACCACACTATGTGGCGCTAAAGAGAGGAAAAACGCTAAACTGGAAACGAGATGGCATTCTGATATATCTCTTTTCAGCCCCCCTTTTCAAACACTCCCATCATTTTCCCAACCACTGCACCAAAACTTATTCCGAGCATGTTTACCTACTCGAGAGGAGTCTTTTTCGTTCAATCATGGAGAGGGGTTGCTCAGGCCGTACTGCTTGGCAGTCTTGTCTTTCCCCGGAGAGCGAAACTCAATAGAGGTAATCATTACTGTGAGGACCAGTGCTCTGGACTGCCAACCAAAAACAGCAGAATAAAAAGATAAAAGTCTCATCAACACAACAAGAACAAATAAAAATGCAAATCATGACTATCGGGGAAGGAAACAGAAATGAGAAAACAATTAGAAAAAGTCTTGCTCAATAACTGTCTAGTTTTCCTCCTAATGTAAGAGCGTAGGAGGGTTTAACAAAATGCTTATACACAAAATCATTAGCTTTATCGGCGTAAATGATGTGCATAAGCTACCTACTCTCAATTTCAAGAGTATGTGTTTCAATGTGTTTTTTGTATGATTGCTAATTTATGTAATTTTGGCAGTACTAGCGTTTCTGAAAAGATTTTCATTGGTCAAACAAACAGAATGTCCCTCGCCCCAAACCAGCCGAACACACAATTAGCATTTAAAAACAATATTTAACCAGTGCTTTTTTAATATTTATATACTGTTATAGTATTTTGAACTTTAATTTAATTTTTCTTTTTTATTTATATATCTTTATGTAAAATTTTTGTTAATTTCAGTATTCAAATGTATTTAATTGTTTATTTTATTGCATCATTTCTGAATTACATTTTAGTTTTTGTTTTACTTGATAAAGATGTTTTAGTTAACAATTACAACACTAATTTCAGCCTATGAATTATTATTATTTAATTTAATTAATTACTAAAATAATAATTATATTTAATTAACATATAAATTATGAATGTAAATTTTCAGCATAGGTGCATTTCCACTGTGAGAGGCAGAATCTTTAAAGAAAAATCCGAAAAATGTAAAAATTACTGTGTCAAAAAAAACAAAAAAACAAAACAAAAAAAACTTGGTACAGAAGCCTTTGTTAACAATTACTTAGGTCAAACGGTTCCTGTAGTTCTTCACCAGGTTTGCACACACTGCAGGAGGGAATGAGGTTTTTGTCCAATATGTCACAATACATGGCCCCGTTCATCCTCTACTTAATACAGTGCAGTCGTCCTGTCCCCTGTGCAGAAAAACACCCCCAGAGCATGATTTATGCTTGCTTGCTTTCAGCCCCATGCTTCACTGTAGGTATGGTATTATTGGGAATCCTCCCAACTCATCATTCTCCTTCTTCCAAACACGGTGAATTGAAAAGTTCTACTTTGGTCTCATCTGACCACAGGAATTTCTCCCCTAACTCGTCTGGATCATCATCTGGTCAAACTTGCATGGGCCTGGACAAGGGCTGACTTAAGCAGGGGAACCTTCCATGTGATGCAAGATTTTAAACCATGATGTCTTAGTGTATTACTGTAGCCTTGGAAACGATGGTCCCAGCTCTCTTCACGGCATTGACCAGCTCCTCCCGTATAGTTCTGGGCTGATTCTTCACCATTCTTAACCCCTGTTCACACTAGCAGCGATTTATTTTGCCGTATGTGTAAGAAACCAGTAAAGAGTATGACGACTGTAAAGTAAAGAGTAAAGAGTTTGATGACCAGTAAAGAGAACACCCGCTAGTGACCTCATCGGCAGCCTCTAGCGGGCGTTCTCTTTACTGGTTTCTTAGTAATGTCATTGTTGACAGTGAATCAGGTTTATTGCCGCTAAGTACAAAAGTTTGGAGGCAAATAACTGAATATAATATAAATATATACAGAGTCCATACATACAAACAAAGGATTGCATCGCTTTGTCGCTGCGTGTCATGCGTAGTGTGAATGGGGCTTTAGCATCATTGATACCCCATGAGGAGAGATCTTCCGAGGGGATCCAGTCTGAGGGACATTGACAGTCATCATTAGCCTCTTCCATTTTCTGACAATTGCTCCAACAGTTGTTCTTCTTTCACCAAGCTGCTTGGCAATTGCCCCGAAGCCTTTTCCAGCTTAGTGAAGGTCTACAATTTTGTCTCTTGTGTCTTTTGGGCATTTTGCTATTTAGACTTTGGCTGATTGTGGGGTGCACAGATGTATTTATGACAGCTAACGACCTCAATCAGGTGCTACTAATTTAGAATCATGAGCAGAGTGTAGCTGCACTATTTAAAAGCAAAATAGCTTAGAAATCTGGCTGATTAGCAAGTAATTAAATAATTCCCAAATAAATTGATAAAAAATCATACAATGTGATTTCCAGATTTTTCTTTTTAGATTTTATCAGTCACAGAGCAAATGCACCAATGCTGAAAATTGCAGTCCCCTCCATGATTTCTACACTAGAGATCAAATACTTATTGACCTCACTGTGTGTATACTGTACATAAATTAAATGTAATTTATATATAAATATATATATATATATATATATACATAAATTAAATGTAATTATTTGAATTTAAATACATGTACATATTTTCTTAATGTATAGTAAATGTGTGTGTGTTTATTTATACATAATAAATATCTTATATATTAAATACAAGAAATTGTCACTGGATGTGTGTGAAGATAGAAGATTTGTGCATAGACTGACTGGTTCTCGCCATTAATATATCCTTAGATGCTTGAATGGCGTTAGTTAAAAAATATAGAAAATATATTAAATACAATAATATATATATATATACAACAATATATTATGTACACAAATAATTTTATTTTGTATGTTATTCATCACATTTGGTAGTGCCAATATATATATATATATATATGCACAATAAATATAAAATTCCATTTTAGCAATGAGCTGTTTACAACCCAGCTTAGCAGCCAACACACTTAAACAAATTTAGCTTGTTACATCTCCAAATCCCATTCTCCCTCTCATTTCCTGTGCTCTCTCGACAAAAGGGCAAAAAAATCAGAGCACTATGAATATTTGGCATCCACACCAGCTTCTCTGATATCCCAGTCCAAATTTACAACTGTTTGCATTGCTTGCATCCCCATCATTCCTCTTCATCTGTGAAAAATCAGACAGTTGCTTTGGGAGATTAACAGATTTTAAACTAAATAAACGCTTCGCGGGAACTGTGCCAATCGCAGAGCGCTTACCTCATTTGAGAGCATATTGCTCGGAAATAGAACAGAACATGGGAGCCAAGATTTGGCATTTCAGCCTGCAGCAAATTTTAATTGACAACGATAACGGCATCTGAAAAAAAAAATCGATATGTTTGCTTATGGATTGTTTTAGAGACATGCAAACTCGACAAGCACGGAGGGATAATCATTACAACACACAGCGTATTGATTCCCTATTCACTAAAGCTGGAAGATTAGGAAATGCATTCGTAATGTGGCTGAGTGGCAAGCTTTATGAATTACTTCCATTCGACAAACACATGCGGAGACAGCATCCGTTGTGCAAATGTCCTGTGGGCAGGGGAATCGTGTTACACATTTCAAAGCTACCTAGGTCTCGCCGTGTATGAGTGGGAATGAGGCTCCAGAAACCAAAAGCTTCTCCTGGAATGATGACGTCACTCACGGCATTGATGACTCTGAACATTTCAGCCAAATTCGTGTCGGGCTGTATTTCATGGCTGGCTTTTCAGCGGGATGGAGCATATCCTTTAAGCAGAATGTGCTCATCTACTGTGAATAATCTCCAAGTGTTTGCCTCACAAAAGGGAAGACAAATGAGAAGCATCATAATTACAAAGAATGACTGATGACTTGGCTTTAAGCACAGTTCTCTCGCAACGATAGCCTCCGTAGCATTTGATCCAAGATGGCACAGAGTAACTGCTGCGTTGTTTTGATTTGATTTATTAGTTTGGCATTCTGTTATTAAAGCAATAGTTCACTCGAATATGTGTCATCATTTACACACCCATATGTAGACGCTAGAATCACTAGAAAAGTTTCTTAACCCTCTGGAGTCTGAGGTGATTTTGGGGTCCTTGAGATGTTTGGACATGCTCTGATATTTGTGGTTATTTCAGCTACTTATAACATACTATACATAACTGTGCTACAATAATATGTGACCAGGATGGATGTACATGTTTGCAGTTTTTGGAAAAAAAAAATGTATGCGTAGTTACTAAGTTTTAAGAAAATAAAACTTTTTAAAATAAGGCCATCCAAGCCTTGTCCTTAAAGCTATATTTCAACTCTTTCAAATCAGAATTGACTACATTACAAATCAAAGACAACACAGGCAGTGCATTCTGGGAAACAAAGCATCTTTTACTGTTCTCCATAGAAGTTAATTATGACCAAAACAAGCTTGTTTCACATTATTATATTATTACATTTTACCACATCATGCAATAAGAATTTTCAAATTAAATAACTAAATTAATATTAATACGAACTTTTACTATATTTGCACTATAGTAATTGTTTTATGATATTAATTTTATAATATGAATTATAATTTATGCAAACTAAATATTAATTTACTTTCAAGCATTTTATTGTAAAAATATTGTATTTGTTTACTTTATTGATATAAACATATTTACAACAAAAATCATTTTTTATCATATTAATATAGGCATGTTGGGATTAAATTCTATTAAGGAATCTTTATTTAGCTTATACAGTTTATTCGTTTTATAATATATTTTTATTCTTAAATGAATCATTCAGTTTTTGTAGCCAGATTGTAAAAAATACCTTTAAAAGATCCAACTTACAAGAATGATTCATTCATGAATTGACATCAATACTTTTTAAACAGTGAAGAGAATTCCACAAAAAAAGGACCAATGATATCTGTTTCTTACCTAAAGCTATCACACGGCTTAAGAAAACATATAAGCCACTTTTTTATAGTACATTTATGTTGCTTTTGCAGTTTTGCTTGAAAGCTTTTGTCTGTGTTCATTATGACTTGGAACATCAGGACAACAAATGACTGATTGTCTTCATTTTGCCCATCAATTTTTATGTTTTATCCATAAGAGAGAACAACAAGGAAGATGCTCGCTCTGATTGAGATTGAAAGTCTTTTGGTTGGATGCTTCTAAGCAGTTGTTTTTTGTGTTTCTCCTGTAACTAAATTGCCACGGAAAACTAAATTAGCGAAGAATTGTCTTTTTGTGCGACAAAAAGACTGGGTGGTTATCTCTTCAGAAAGCTGGAATTTTTTATTTTAACATAATGTGGCCTTCAAAGTCCAGAAAAAAACAATGTAAATGAAATATGCAGCCAAGACACAGCAGTAAACCGTGTATCCCTTACCGTTACCATCTCCTGTGCTCCCCATCTGTCTGACACTGACTCTTCACTGGGATAATTGGCCATTACTTCTACTTTTGTGTTTAGAGTCCCACTCTCCGAGATTTCCTAAGGTTATATTATGACAAATTATCCAATTTGCTCCACACTTTAGTAAGTGGCATTAGGTCAGCCATGGTAATAGGTTAAAATCTTTTTTAGATTTATTTCTCTTTGGCCAAAGAAAAAGAAAAGACACTATATATACATATACAGTCTACATTAAATTTTCATGCTGGTCGTTTGCGTGGACTATATTGGATTCGTAAACGCATAAATAACTTAAATACTACATGGGGGTATATGTCGGGCTGTCGCATCCTCTAATGTGTTGTTTTGTACACCGTGACACATATTGTCGGTGCCTAATGGTTATATGCTCCAAAGCCTTCCTCCTTAATGTCCAATAAATTCTTGTTATTCTCCCCGCCTGGTCTACTGAAAAAGTGTTGCCACCTTGTTGTCATGACAACAGCCTTTCACTGTACACCGCTGGTAGGAACATGATATAGTTATCGCGGGAGAAGTTCTCAAACTTTACGATCAGTGGCAGATGTCGGTCGAGTCCCTCCGGTCTCAGTGTGGGTATTATGTGAGCGCTTCACTATTTACGACTCTAATTACACATAACTCTCTCTCTCTCGAATTTCCTTTTATCCCTCTCCCACTTCTTCAATTTGGCCAAAATGTACAAAGTTTAACTTTGATCAGAGCTTTGTGGTTTGAGAGTTTGTGGAGTTCAGATACCACACAGCTGACCTCATTCAGCCAAAGATATGTGATCTCTTTGTGGAGTTGGCTTGAATGGCTGGAGATGTCATCCAATTAAACAAATGGAGGCTCTCTCAGGGGGCTCTGATTGGAGATAAACACCTTGATGTGGGAGATAAACGCTTAGGAACGCACATCCATGGATACAGGCTTTCAGTGGAAGGAACGACAATGAGCTTTCAATTCACAATGATGTTTTACACTCAAATCTCTCTTTCTAGTCTATTCAGACATTTTTCTGTCCATGCCATGGCATGCTGACTGAACTCTAGCGTTCCTATGGTTTCAGATGCTGACATTCAGAAAGATGAAATGTAACAATTTAAAGTTGATTCAAAGAAACCTTACGAAAATGTCCATTAGAGAGGGACGAAGGTCGAATTTCAGAACAGGACTGAAAAATTAATTTCTTTGAAGTTGGAATTTATATTGATTTTGCCACAGGCAACAAGAATTTGAATTCTTTTGAATTGGAATTTGAACGTACTGAAATGTAAATCAAAGCAATGCAGATAAAGCTTTCTTTAAATAATTAATATTTATATGTTTTATATTTCTGCTAATAAAGTGTTCAACAACTTCCATCCTGGTTCATAAAAATTGATTACGATCAGAAATAATAAATCATAATTAATTTTATTAATACAATAAATTATTATCATTTTTTCTTTTTTTTTTACCATTTTATTATTATCATGGCTTATATAATTACTTATATAATATTATGCATGCTAACATATTGATATGACTATAAATATTATACTATATGTTTAATACACATGATAAAAAAGCTAAATACAAATTTCCTTTGAAACATCTGACGAAATATTAATAACCTATTTTTGATTTTATAGTAATAACAACATACGTATTTATACAACATAAATATTAAAATTTGAATAATAAAATAGGCATAATAATATTTTAGCATATAAATGAAAATGTTAACATACATTATAATATAAGTATAATTTATACTTATTTTTCTTTAATTTATAAAAATGTTTCAATATACTTAAAAATCTATCTATCTATCTATAATCTATAATAACTGGTTTAGTTATAAATTAGATACTGCTGTATCTCTTTGGTCAGATATGCACCTTCAACTTCTCCACCAACAGGAAAACCAAACAACCTTAAGCTTTTATGACCTTATTCTCACACACAAGCGTCCCGCACAACATCAACACTGTGGACACAAACAACTTGGCTTACATGTATGATTCATGCTACCGTTTGCCTCAAGAGTGTACAGTACAGGCTCAATAATCAAATCAGGCCTTTGCGGTCTGACTTCAGACAGAACCGCACAAACAAGCCGAGTTCTGAAGGCATGAGAGACCGCATAGATTCCAGGATACCTACAGCATGTGATAGCACGCTCGGAGAGGGAAGCAGCAAACAAAGCCAGCGAACAAAAAAGAGAAAGAAAACAAAGCACAAACAGATCTCCAGAAAGCATCAAAATGCTCCGGTTATCATCAGTGTTGCAGGTATCCGCAGTGCTGTTTAATACGGGAAGTACAAAGAACGCTGGACTCTGGAGGCTCCTTCAAGCAGGTTGAGCTCAAAGAGGGAAATGCTCTTTTCTAACAGTGCCCTTTCCATCTCCCACTCTTTCTTTCTTTGTTTCGCCCCGTCTTCCCCTCTCTCCGCTAGCCACACGCTTTAGCACGTGCCTCTTATCGCATTAGCTGCCTCAGAACGAGGCAGAGAGCAGGCCAGAGAAGGCAGAACGTGGGAGCTCCTGATAGCACTCTCTTTGTTGTTCTGTCTCTCCTCCGAAGCAACAATGGCTTCGTCTCCGCGATGCCAGCAGCTGCCGAAAGATGTGAACACCTATGTGTGTGTGCGCTTTTTTATTTCCATCACTGCATTATTTTCTTTCCCACTCTTTTCTCCCTCCCCGCACACTGCTAAACCCGACTCCCTTTGAAGACGCACTTAGTAGAAAAGGATGAAACATTACATAGCCAAAGGCTTGGCAGCTTATGATGGTGGATGCAGTCTACCCAAACACAGCACTTTCTTCAGGGAACACATTTTTCAACCAAACACATATACGCACGCTCGCACACAGAGCATTATGTGCCCCATGAAAAAAAAACAACAACAACACCTTGAAACACAAGAGACATTCCTGTGGGTGGACCGCTACCTCTTTAGAGACACTGCTGTGTTTAAAGTCAGCATGAAGTAAAAATTCAACTGCTTTCTAAATGCATGTTATTGTAATCTTGTTGTAAACAATTTATTTGCGCTTATGTTTCATGTTTATATTTTCTTTTCCTCACCATGCCTTTAAAAGCCTATGAAAAACTAGTCAGAAGAGGCTCATGCTTTATTGAAATAAAACGTGTTTTTTGATTCATGATATAGTGAGAATACAGAGCTTTTTTGTGCATATATAAAGTTTAGTTTTTTTAAAGTATCTTTTTGTGGCAAAAGCAGACTACCTGCATAAAATATATAAATATCAGCTGTCACTCAATATATCCCAATAATATGGCTTGGTAAGATAATATTTGATATTTAAATGTTTGTTTTATGATCAAAGCTTTGTAGTTTAATTGATGGCTGTTAAGACTGGCTATTGTAATATCAGTATCAGTTAAGATTACTCACGTTCATTTCTGCACTCGGTTACATATGTTTTAATGATCAAAATTAAACATGTGTTTACTACAAATAAAAATCATAATAGTTG
>JAUMHI010000061.1:5234117-5266288 GCA_032359435.1 Enteromius unitaeniatus
TTCAACATTGTTTTCAGGCAAATAAGACTTAATATAAAATTCATTTAAATTAAACACTATTTAAAGCATAGTGTGCTTGTTTCTCAAATACTTAACTGCCATTGGTCAAAAACAGATCTCACCCCAAACTCAGTGGTATATAATGTCATTATGTCAGGTTGGTTAAGGGGCTGAATAAACAGGGAAATGTTTTAATAAAATAAATACACTTGGGGTTTTTTTTGCGCTTCTGTTAAAAAAGGTTTATTTACAAATATAATACACGTGTAAAACTATTAATAAATAAATAATTAAAAAGGATTTTTGTATTTAAAAAGGAAAAATCTGCAATTCATGTATTCACTTTCATGTCATTTCAAAACTTTATGGCTTACTCTATTCTACATAAATGAGATAATATATTCTGAAGAATGCTGGGGTCCAAACAATAATGGACCTCCCTGACTTTCACTGTGTGGGCACAAAAAGTACCTTAAAAATATTTGTATATAATTTCTTCATTGTTTCACAGAAGACATACAAGTTTGGAACAACTTGAGAGTGAATAAATGTTGACCATTTTTAATTGAACTATCCCTTTAAAGAATAAAATAATAATTAATGAAAGATTATGTCATCATCCCTTTTTATCAGTGAAATCCTTAATGAATATCAGCAATTTGCATGTTACTGTAAACCTGCTGTTTCTCATTTACACAAAGAATATAGTAGAATATAAACATAGCCAGGCAGTCTAAAAAAGGGAAAAAAATGTCAGTAAACACTGATATGCTTGAGTCCACATCTGCAAGAAGGACAGATTTTATGTTATGCATTTAAATGATCTCAACAGAGAGGTGAAAACAATTTTAACCCTCACAAACTCTCTTAATACACGGAAATAGATGAGAACGTGACCCATAGGGCTTTAAATATTCCCAAGGTATCTCAAGATGCATAACTGTTATTCTCTAAAGAAGGGAAGGTTCAATTTTTCTCATTTCACATGTTGGCAGTGCCGCAAATGTAGCAGACCACATACTGGGTGGCATTCAAAAAAATTTACATTAGCTTTTCTGCGCAACACACGTCCATGTTATTTTAAATCTATTCCAAAACTCTCTGATCATTTGTCAGCGTATCATTTATGGTGAAAAGGTGTTTTAAAGGTAAGAAATTTTTTTTTTTTCCTGTATTTGATGAAACTTACAATCTAGTTCACCATGAAATCACTTAAAAAGCTTTCCTACTGCATGGCAGCAAAAGTGCATGACATGTAATAAACATCCACAGCTCTGCACAGTCATTATCCATTCGCTTAAAATAAAATTAAAGTTCTGAAATAAGAAACGTTTGCTTAAAAGAAATTAAATACAGCCCCTACTAGTACATCACATAGCTCCAGCAGAATTTAACAAATAACTAATTAAATATTTAATTGTTTATTTTTTATTTATTGATCAATTGTTTTTCTATTCAGCAACAGGTTTTGGAAAAAGCTGACCTTTGACCCTGAACTCTAACTTTAAATCTGTAGACCTGATAATCAACTAAATCATTTTATTTATAAGCTAATTTGTCTTCTTAAATAACCAAGTAACTGTTTTTGGTCAAGAAGGAATGGAATGGACAAGAGGTGGCAAGCCAATTACGATAAAGCCAGTATACAGAAAACACAGCAATAGTACATTTAAACAAAATAAGGTTTCAGAACGTACAGGCCAAATGTACAAGCATAACCGAAAGCAAACTGCTCCAGCAGACAGAGACAGGTAAATCTGTGGCCTTCGTAATATTCTTCTCTGCTTTAATGAGAATCCCCCAGCGTTCAGTCGAGGTCTCGTCTACTGGCTCTCTTAATAAGGACTTTATTTCTTATGGAGTGCATCATTTCCCATGAGCGACCGGCAAGAAGAAAGACGGCCAGAGGTTTACCTGACAGCTACATTAATACCCGCTCTGAGTTATTAAAGGGAGGGCGATCATTTAAATGAGAAAGCTGAAATTATCCTCTGCTCACGTTCTGAATGATACAGAGGAAATCAATACGGACTGGTAAATCAATACTCTGATAACTCACACTGGTCAGCAATACAGTTACATTAGTGAAAATGATGGCCGACAGTTTGGTGGCAATGTGCACAATTACCAGGCTGATGAAGAATCTGCTTGTCTCTTGATGCATTTGTATGTTTTTTTCAGCTGCATAACGAAAGAAATCTGTGCCGTATTCACAATATGTTACGCTGAAACCTCATGAAAGGCATTTTATTGTGTGCAAAAGAGGAACAAGCTGTTACAGAAAGCAAGGGAGCGATAGAAACCTGTCCCCCGTCACTCGTGCGAGGCTCTGTGCCGGCCTGTTTCATCAGAGGCCCTGTTCCAGAGCCGAACGCTGATTAAAATAGTTCTGAAAGAAAGCCCAGGAGGGATTTTACGCTTCCATTTACAGAACTTAATTCTCTTTGATGATAAAAATCTAATGTAACCTTTTTAATTTGTCAGTGTAGGAATGAGAGACGTGGGGGCATAGACTCCCCCCATTCGCACATCGACTCCCTGTGCATTTCCTATGCTGCGGAAAAGCACCGATGTCAAGGTGAGAAATGTGAAGCAATTCATGTCTCCCTAAAGCAATGAAATCCATTATGCAAAAAAACATACCTAGAACCCTATGTTTCATAGTTAAATATGCCAACCTGCCTATTTGTTTCCGGCGGTATGATATTTTTTAGAGTTTTAAGTTGCACGTTGAGGCCCGGAGCTAGCGATGCAAACCTATACAGTTTGAGGAGCAGACTAATTTCGTACTCTTTAAAAATGCAATACGCCATTTCAGGTTCAGAATCAAGTAGCATAGGGAGCCCTCAACTCTGACCATAAAGAAACTAATTGAGTTTCTACAAGGTTCAGTACACCCTCTACTATAACAATTTCCTAAGTTATGGAACCAGAAAATCCTACATTTTCAATAATATCTTCATAAATTATACATGGAAACCTTTACAAGCTTTTGCATGAGAGATTTGGTGGAGCTACAAAGATGTACAAAACACTGGTCACAAAAAATATACTTGTTAAAATTAAAGGATGGGATAGAAAAAATTAAATAAAACTGCTTCCATTGATTGTTCTAATTCAGTGCAGATGTTTGTATTATGAAATATTTGATCAGTATAACCATTTGAAAAAATGGAATTAAAATATTTAGAAATGTCTACCAAGTAAGAGCATAATTTGATAATATATTTGATAAGTAAACAACTAATTATAAGCTTATTCGGATAGGGGCTCATGATGCTGATTATTATAATCCTGTTTGGAACTTTTTGTTTGTCAAAAATAAAATCCAAATCAGCATATTAGAATCATTTCTGAAGGATTGTGTGAGACTGAAAACTGGAGTAATGGCTGCTGAAAATTCAGTTTTGCCTTCACAGGAATAAATTACATTTTAAAATGTATTAAAATAGAAACCAACAACTTAAAATTTGAACATTTCTAGTGCTGTCAAATGATTATTTGTGATTAATTGCATCCAAAATAAAAGTTTTTATTTACATAATATGTACTCTGTATATTTATTGTGAATATATATACATGCAAACACATGCATGTATATATTTAAGAAAAAAACTTTATATATTAAATATATGTATGTATAATATAAAATGCAAAAATAAAATCTATAAATATATGCGCAAATATTATATATATAAAAATGTAATAAACAACGTCTAGGTTACGAACTATCCACTTTCCCTGAAGGAGCCTCACACAAACAAAAGGCCAATGAATATTGGCTTGCACTTGATTGCGCTCAGGTGCATCTCATCACCGCGTGAGTATATGAGGGCACGAGTGGAGTGCACGTGCAGGTTTACGCTGAAGTGCCGAGCCGGCGTCAGGGCAACCCACGACTGGCGAGATACTTTTCAAGTTCATCAGCAGAGGATCTGCACGTAACCTCCCCTGACACCCTGGGGGCCGGATTAGGGCCCCGACAGGGTTGCCAGAAGTACTGAAGCAATGTCAGGGAAAAGGAGCACATGACTTAACACATCGTCCTTGCATGTGGAATAAAAGGAATGCAATATATCGATAAGATTTATGGATATTATTAATTTTTATTAATATTCTTTGCCACACCTACTGGGCGAAGGAGACCCAGAGGAAGCAAAGCTGGAGCTACTCCTTCTAGGTCCGAACTGCGGGGCAGGGAGGACTCAGATTCACGCAGTCAAGGGAACTGAGAAGAATAGTGCACGGATCCCGTGGGAGTGGCGCAGCAAGCCGGCACCAGCCGGTCCTCTCGTTCACCTGTTGTCCGATTTAAGGACACGAGAAGATGCGGCCACTACGCGGAGGTAATAAAACCTGGCGAAGGTGATGTTGACGCCCAGCCCGCAGCCCTACATATATCTGCTACAGAGGCGCCATGAGCCCATCACATAGGACGAAAAAACACCACTCTCTTTGAGTGCTTCTTGTTTTTTACAGTCCTAAGGCAAGCCTTTTCCCTACTATAAAGGGAGATGGCTTACCACCCAATAAGCCAACCTCTAGTTGGAGCATTCTGCTGTCTCTTTCTGCTGTCTGCAATAGCAGAATAAGAGCTGCATTGCTGCTTGGTTAGGACCACGCTCGTGCATGTCCTTTAGCGCCTTGGCCTGGTAGACCTGCAGCACGGCCATGGCATGCAGGGCGGTAGCAGCCTGTCCAACGGAGTAGTAAGCTCTGCCCGCGATAGCAGATGAGAGCTTACATGCCTTGGACAGAAGCCGGGGCTAACCCCGTCAGGAGGATGCACCGCCACGGTGCACTCAACCTGGGAAATCGCCTCATACCCCCTGGCTGCATCACCATCAAGCGTGGCGAGGGGCAAAGAGCCTGGGCGCAAGCGTGACAGGTAAGGGGCTCACCACGACTTGGTAAGCTCTTCATGCACCTCCGGGAAGAAAGGCACTGGGGGAGAGCGTGGCGGTATTGCATCTCTGACCCCCAGAAACCAATCATCCAGCTGCGAAGGGTCAGCCGGAGGCACACTGGGCACCTCCAGACCGATTCCAGCCGCGGCGCAGAGGAGCATAGCCGACAGTTCAGCATCGGTCGCGCTCGGGGCAGATACAGCAGCGCGGTGCCTTCCCGAAGCCGCATCTGCTTCACCATCAGACTCACCCTCTGATGCTGCAGAAGACATCTCGACCTCTCTGGGCGCCCCGAAGGACAAATTCGGCCCTATTACAGGGGGAGCGGTCTCCCTCGAGAAGACCACGGGGCTATGTGGTGCTTCAGAAGGTCATACGCTCGCAATGAACACATTGACCATCCATGAACGCTTCCTCAGCGTGCTCTCGGCCCAGGCACGTGAGGCAGTGCTCATGACCGTCTGAAGAGGTAAGGAAACTTCCGCACGCAGAAGCGCACGGTCGAATCGACATCCCGTTACAGAACGTTTCACCAACCGTGGAAATTGTGCTCTTTCTCCCGGTTGCCCAGGGAAGACCTTACGTGGCACAACCGTGCACTCAGAGGTCTTTGCTTGCTTGTCTCGCTTGAAGTGATTCGACTGAAAGGCTAACTTTGATTTTTAATATGATCAATTGCAATTAATAGTTTGACAGCACAATTTATAATTATTATAACTGTTTGCATTGTTCAGCCCCACTGTACATATAACGTTCTATGAGACAAATCAGTGTTTTTAATCTGAAAACTGACCCAAGAGTAATGTGAAAAAACTGGCACCAGCTCACACAATTCTGCAGCAGCTCACTTTCCCCGACCTCTGTAAACGTCTAACATTTACCCAGACTACTCCAGGACCTTTGTTCTTTCAGACTCTGAAGAACTGGCCTGCTTTTCTCTCTTTACAGAATACGCTCTATATATCCATGTCACACCCAGCACTGATTGGCTCATGCTGCACTGTGTGGTAACCCTGATCTAAACTCCGCTTAGATGACCTTTCACAGGAATCCCCTCCAGATTCCTTTAGATCGGTTCAGTCTCCACACAAAAATCCATCCCGCTCTAGTGATTAAAATACAGAAAATCAGATATTCATGATGGGATGTGTAGTCAGATAATCCTATAATGTCAGAATTGAGATTTTATTGGGGAGGGCGAGTGTGTATTTAGAGAAAACCAGATTATAATGGAGTCTGCAAGGTTATTCTGAATTGAGTTTCGAATTCTACACCGTCCTTGAATAAATGAAACCAGACAATCATACATTAGTCTTCGTAGCATAATAAAAAACAAAACAAACTTCAGTGTATTTCAGTTTGTTCGAGTCAATTTTGTCATTGCAGAGCTATTAAATAAAACACAGGGTGGATTATTAACGCGTTCAAGCTTCTATCAAAACATATTGCATGTATTTGTTTTGTACTGTATGTTCAAATAAAATTGCTTATGAAGTCACTACATCTTTCCCTCATAAAACTAACTGGAGCTGGAGAGCCGCAGATTCAACGGGAGAGAAACAAGGAAAATCAATTTGAAGTCGCTGCGCTCTTTCACAACGCTGGCGGAGCTCATGAGTGGTTGTCTGTCAGGCAAAATTACATCCATCCCCAGACTTCTGCATGTAATTTATGGAAATGGAAGAGACATTCCCTCATAGACGACGTGGCGCACTTATGCATGTGAATACATCCATTAAGCAAAGTCACAATTTCAATATGAAGAGCAAAACCAGCAGAGCTCACAATAAGGAGGCCTGTTTAAGTGAGAGGAAGAAAACCATTAACATTCTATAACGAGAGGAGGTTTCCATTAAAATTTCACACCTTCAGAGAAACACTAAGTCTCTGTTTCTCTCTGTCTCGCACAAACACGCACGCAGAGATATCGGTGGAGGATTTTCTCGTTTCGATCTCTCGGAAGTCCGAATGAAGAGTTTGATTATGCCATTTGTTTTAATATTCCTCACAAGCAGCTTCTCAGACCGACATATAGACAATCCGCCACCGCCATCACTTCGGCGTTCAGCACACTGTCTCGACCAGTACTGACATGCATCTGAGAATAGTGCTGGTGGCTGGAAAATAATGACCTGTACTATTTTGGTGATGATTTGGGTTCTGCTATTCACAGGTATGAGACATCTCACATTTGCATGCAATTAGATGGCCTAGACTATCCACTACCATTCATGCTTTTTTTTGAGGGGTTGCTGATAATTAGTGAGGTAATTATTTTGCGGCATAAATTTAAACAGTTATTCAGGAATTCGGAGTTTTAAACATTCAAGCATTGAAACAATGAATCATATTTTCAACATGCAATAAACACTGCCTCGTATCACGTGCACACATCAGAGAGACGGCTATACAGCGTGTGTTTTCAGCTGGAAAATGTAATTTTTCGAGTGTTTGCACATCTGCGATACATTGCTGTACTGTACAATTTTCTGGCAGATGTTAAAATGACATTTGGCTGTTTTCACATTTTAAGAAATAACTGAAAGTTCTGTCATCATTTACTCACCCACACGCTGTCCCAAACCTGTTCTTTTTTTGTTTGTTTGTTTGTTTTTGTGAAATACAAAAGCAGACATTGCTGCACAGTTCTTTTGATATAGAAGGTTTATAGAGACCATCTTTTGTATGAGGAATAGACACTGGTCAGGGTAGTGTCTAATTTCATTTTTGACAGAAATGAAAATGAAGCTATGAGCGATAGTGCATTCAAATGATTGTTTTTTTGTTTTGCAACATACTGATTTTTCAGCTGATAGAAGAATAAATGCTTCAAGCTTTTATGACATCCCTGATTTAAATGTTTTTATTTAAAAAAAAACAACAACAAATGTGGAGTATAAATAATTGTGTAATTATAAGTGTGTAATTGTAAGTTTAATTTAAGCTTTTGTATACAAATCAGTTAATTTATCCTTCAATATTATGCATTACCAAGAGACTCTCATGTATATTTTACAGCACTTTTTTTCCTTGAGAAAATTTGGCATGTGTACCTGATATATATCTAAAATGTGACCCTGGACAACAAAACCAGTCGTAAGTGTTAATTTTCCGAAATTAAGATTTATACATGATCTGAATGGATAGGGCAATATTTGACAGAGATACTACTATATGAAAATCTGGAATCTGAGGGTACAGAAAAATCTAAATGCTGAGAAAATCACCTTTAAAGTTGTCAAAATGAAGATCTTATCAATGCGTGTTACTAATCAAAAGTTACGTTTTAATACATTTTCGGTAAGTCTTCGGTAAGACTTAAAACCTTCATGGAACACAATCTTTACTTACTATCCTAAGGATTTTTGGCAAAAAATAAATAAATCTTTTTTTTTTTAACCCATACTATATATTTTTGGCTATTGCTACAAATACACCCCAGCGACTTAAGACTAATCAGTATTGAATTGAATCAGAAAATGAAATGAATCATAAGCTTGTGAATCATAATCAAATTGTGAAATTAGTGTCAAAACCCAGCCCTAGAAGCTACTGTAATTAAATGCAGTGTGGATGTCTTTAAAGTTTTTTGTTTTTTTTGAGTGCGTGAAATAATGAATTTTCTTTTTTGTGTAAATCTATCAAAAAAGGTTGGGGTTGTCAGTATTTCTTACTCACAGTATGTCTGTGCATGTATCTAAAACACATTAATATTGCCTTTATATTACCAGGCTAAACTTTCATGGCAGAAATATAAATCAGTAGTTGTTGTTATAAATGTAAAATAATATCCTAATATGCTGATTTGGTGCTTGAGAAATATTTATTATTATTATCTTCAATGCTGCAAACAGTTAAAGAAACTGTCATACGTGTGATACTTTCTTTACGTAGACAGTTTATCTTTTGAGAGTATAGTATAGTATTCCCCTTCCATGTCCCTAGCACATAAAGGGTGACACTGACTCCTTTTGTTGTTTTGTGAAAAGACCTGGAAGAGAAAAGGTATTTGGTGGGCTCTGAGCAGTAGCAGTCCATGTTGGGGAGAAGAATGGCTTCTGGCTAAATGGAGGAAGTGATGCATTAGACAGCAGAGTGGGCTAAAGCATGCTGGGACTGCTAGCTCTCTTCTCATCCACAGCATCAACCAAGTAGACACTGCCTTCGGAGACTGCTTTCCTTGAATTTCTCTTTCTTCTCTCTGGCTTATATACACAGCGCTAATGTGTTTGATGGACTGCTGTGCTCATGTGTGAAAAGGCTTGCAGTTGATAAACAGCTGCCTATTTAAAATGTGTTTGGGGACCATGATAACTGCTGAGGAACATTAAGTTTAAGAGTAAAATGTCACTTCATTGCGTAAGGTAACTAATTTCGTAACATTCTTACTTTTCATGGCAAGAAACTCGCTAGATACTTTTGCATGACTTTTTCTCAGAATCAGCCTAAGGGTCTTTTTCTTCCAAAACAGTAGCACTATGCTTGGTTTGCAAGCATTACAAAGCGGTATGTTTTGTAGTTGAGGACTGTCTGCAGTGTGCATGCCACAACTATACCCTTGTATGGACGTTGCACCGCTTTCGGTGCAGACAGCTTCACTGATTAGAACAGAAGCGTTCTAGTTTTGTCAAGTCGCATCATGCCGCTCACATGCACTGTACACATGCCATCACACACACACACACACACACAGTTTCAATGATATTTTTGGATCAGTTCAAAAAATAAACAGAAAAGTAATGGATGCTTTGAATTTTGAAATGGGCTTTAAAAAAAATGTCATGTGGCTTTTTAGATTACAGGCAGTGCATATTATGAAGAGTTTTTAAAAGGATAAATCTAATCACATAATAACAGTAAAATAATAAAAATAATAATAATAACAGAAAGAATAAGGAAATTTAACCCTCTGGGGGTCTGAGGTGATTTTGGGGTCCCTGAGATGCTCTGATATTTGTGATTATTTCAGCTACTTAGCAATGTTGTGTAAATTAAAATATTATTAAAATCTTACAAGGAGTACATAAAGTGTTACATTAAAACTTGAAATTCATTACATAAAAAGAAAGTTATATTAAGTAATAAAATAAAGTAATGCTAAAGTAAATTAATTGCTAATAAATAAATAACAAAAATGTCTTATGGTGCAAATTCAATATGGTTCTTATGATCAAATGAATTAAATAAATGAAACACAAAATGAATGTACACTACTATACTACTAAATAGGTGTAAACTCTGAAACTGTTTTTATTTATTTATTTTTTTATTTTTTTATTATATTTTATTATTTTAACAAATATTTACATTTACAAAAAATCATTTTGTAAATCAATATAAATTTTACTAAAATATTTTGCTCTTAGGAGCACCTGAAAGCATTATTATTTAATAAATTAAATAAATAAAAAATGACTTTAGAAAAGAAGGGTGCTGCTTGTTACTTGCACAATAAATCAAACTACGCAACACATTATACTCAGTGCTATCCATAATGGTACAAAATGGCATGAAAAAATTAGTTTCAAGAGCAATGAGCTAAAAGTTTCCAGCTTCTTGAAAATCAATATGAACTCCACCGACACGGCCTGCAAGTCCTCTATGATTCGCCTGTCTTACAGAAGTACTCAGCACTCAGAGGGTGAGTCAGTATGAAATTAAAAGCTGTACTGTACAAGGCTCCTCTCGTCTGACAACGTGCGTGTAAAAGATGAGCCACAATGATTAGGTGTCTAAGCTCTTACCAGCTCCCTCGATCAGACAGGAAGTACTATATTATACGGTGGAGCCATGATATTGGCTGGTAATTAATTTGCCCTGTGCACCGGGCATTCATCAGCAGCATGTAGCTCCATTTTAATGCATGGCCGCATCCTGTGATCTCAGACGCATCAAAGTCCTCAACACAAGCCTGAGAGCTGAGACACAGAGGGCAAGGTCGCACTTTCCTAAATGGAGTTCGAACTGCACAAAGGTCTCATTACAGAACGCAGTTATTTAATCTGTGTACGCTGGAAAGCGAGAGTCCAATTATTTGAGTAGCGCAACCGTACATTAAGATCTTGTTTATGTCTTTCTTCTGATGGTGTAGATGCACTCTGCATTTCCTCAGCTTGTCGTTTTGGAGAGAATTGGACTAGAGAAGACAAAGAAAAACGAGGCCGATAATGGCACGACGGCGGCACCCATGCCCATTAATTTCCAAAGCCAAATTAGACTGGCAGTGTACTATCAAGCCCGACAGTGTCTGTGTGCGGTGTAGTCGGCTGGATGGACATGTGATTATGAAACCCTGCAGTTTCTTAGATTGTAATCATAGGTCCCTCTAGGACGGCTACGATGTGCCGCTGGTCATTACGTGTGCTGTCAAGGTGAGCTCTGATAGATAAGTGCTTGTAGTCCCTCATCCAAATTCATTTCACTTAATCATGCACGCGTTTCAATCCATTTTTGATGGTACATTTCAATAGTTCCATTTTACATGGTGATTGACCTTCAATCTCCAAACTAAAATCCAGGATCTATTATTTATGTATCCATTTATATCATTTCTGATGTATAAAATGCAGTCTCTGATATTCCAGGAGAAAGTAACCAGAAGTGAGACATCCAACCGCACCGGAGTCTGGAGGGTGAGGAAGTTAACAGAACGCCGGCCACGGTGAACATTAGCAGCTCTGAAAATAGCACAGCCATAGATTTATTGGAATTCTGTTACAAAGCCAGCAATAACCTACATAAGTGGAGCATCTGTGCCTGCTGCCTGTGACAGAAAAAGAGAGGCTAAGAGAGAAGATGAGGCTAAATAAGATACAAAGCAAGCCAGGGATGGAGACTGGAGATGTGGGTTTTCTCAGGCGCTGAATTTCAGACTTTGAAGCCATTTTAATTAAGCCCATTAAGATCTCAACGCTCAAAATTGCAATTATTTGAGAATTTACGCATCAGTAGATGAAAGCAAATAAGCCCCTGGAATAAGTAGGGTAAGGAAACTGAGAATAAGAACCATTATCTTTTTTTTTTTAAATACCAAAAACTGTAGGATTTTCATTATACCACTAACATTTCCTGAATGTTAATAATCTGACTTGAACAATATTCTTTAAAAAATCTTATATTAGAGAAAACTAAAGAGAAAATTAGAGAAAAAAATGCTGTCATCATTTATGACTTTCTTTCATCTGTGGAATATTAAAGAAGATATTATGAAGAATGCTGGTTGCTCAGTGTTGATTTCAGTCCTCACTGACAAAAAAAATATAAGGTGAACCAAAATCTTTGGTGGACTATTACTTGTTATTGTAAGCATTATTCAGAAGATTCTATTCTTAGATTTTGATTTTATTCTTACATTATAACGTCCTCTTAATACACACATTTTATAGACACAGCAGCTGATTTTAGAAATACACCTATATTTATTAAAGTATATGATTTTATTTTCATGAGATATTTTCAAAGCATCACAAGAACAAACTTGAAATCTCCAATTATTCATTACAATTTTAAGGCAGCACTGATTTAGTAATAATAATGATTTGTGAAAAATGTGTATACTGTATAAATTGGTGCTGCTGCTCCACTACTGAGTGTACAGCATGACAGCAAAATAAATGAATTTTGTTGTTGTTGCTGTTGTAGTTTTTGTACGCCTGCGGTCTGAATTTCAGTATGATGAAAGAAAGTCTGTTCATGCAAAACAATACAAAAACAATAAGCAGACACCACATTTTCTTATTACAATATCCTCGCTGATTGCACACAACAACAAGCGTACGACGTAACCAGTGTAATATAATTAGTGAACAAATTATGCTTACGAGTCAGGTGTTTTTATGAGTTACTCACAGAGTCACTTCATTCATTGAACCACAAATCACTACATCATTACACTTCTACAAGCTTATATGAACAAGTAAATTACAAACAATACAATATGTTGTTAAAAAGACGCCCTCAGTACAGATAAAACCTAAACCTAATCTAAATCAGAGAATTTTAAATAGTCACCAGAACCTAGCTAAAATAAAGCTTCATCGCTTTTTCTTTGGAATGAGTTATTAGCGAGAGACTGCACGAGGGTAACCTGAGGTCTCTATCTTTGTCATGGTACAATTGAGCGGTCCACACGTCTTACTTCGCAGCAGGATTTAGCGCCTAGCGCGTGTGTTAATAGGGAACTGCTGTGTCAGCGGGTGACTAGCCTTGGCTGCTACAGATAGCATTAGCATTTCTCAGTGGCTCGAAGGGCTCATTAAGACGGCGAGTGTGTCAGCTCATAATTAGCACTGACATGAATAGTTATTCATAAAGTAAGTGTTAGACACCTGCCATTTGCTGTATACTGGGGAAACCCTAACACACCACCTTGCCTCCAAGCATCGCTGGCCATTATTCGACTTGTGCCCTTGTAAGAGCAACATATGATTTGTTTTGCACGTACACAACAATCTCACCACCCTCAGAGGCCAGGAAGTGACATTCAGTGTTTGTTTTGCAGCACAAGGACTAATTTGATGTTGCACAGCCCTGAATTAGATGCATGCATCTGTAACAGCAGAGCGTGCGATTGCAGCAGAGACGTTTAATGCTGATTGTACAGTCGTAATTATAATCAAGATGAACCCGTTTCTCTCGCCAGCACGGTCTGCGCCTTTTCAGGTGCTTTCCCACTGTAATAAGGACCAATGCAAAATGTAGGGGGAAAAAAAGAAGAAACTACGCCTGATGAATGAGACCTCCAAGGATCCAGCTTACAATTCACTCTTTTAAATTTTACTTGACAAGTCCGGGGATTTTATTTTAGTTAATGCTGCATAATATTTAATCTGATAATCATAATTGTTTCTCTCAAGTTCTAAAGTGATTTAGTTTTCTGATTTATAAAATAATTTAATAAATGATAACTGCTTATAAATGAACATATCGTCAACTAAAAAAAAACTAAAACTCTTGTTCATTCCAATTCCTAATATTAATTTTAAATTATATTACAAAAATTTTGTGAATACAACAACCATATCCAGAGTGTTTGCACATGGTTGCCAGGTTCTGAAGACTAATTAAAACACTGGGCATCAAATATTTCATTTTTAGAGGGAAAGCTTTAAAACTGGCAAACCAAGTAAAACCCAAGTATTTTTTCTCCTCTTTTTTTGTTAAAGAAAATATAAAGAAGTGTTTTTTTTTTTTTTTTGTTAAATTACACTTCAGTCTTGTCATTTTTCATCAACAGTATTGCATATTGTCACAGTAAGTGTTAAATGCTGTTGGTGTCATCTCATCTTCCTCTAAGTCTTAGTCATAAAAAAAAAAAAATCTTCATAGTTTTTAATTTAATTAACACTAATACTGACTTTGGGGTGTTTACCTCATTTGACAGCGTTTTGACAGCTTTCTGGGGACCTTATTACAAACTACAGGAAGAAGGGCTTCAAATGTTATTGTGCCTCACTGGATTGCGACCACCAGGGAGTTCTCAAATCCATGCTAATGTGTAATGTAGAACTTAAAAACAAGCTATAAAACTGATTTAATTTTGAACATGCAATTTTGCATGTACCACCCTAGGCCGTAGATTATTCCATACAATAATATTAGCTAGTTCAGCTTTCTTCAGGAGCAGGTATTTTTTAATCTTCCCATTTATACTCCAACTCTGGCATTTGCATTGAAAATTTCCATAAAACCAATAGATTTTATTTAATTATTTATTTCGTTCAGTACGATCTGTGAGAAGGATTTATAATGGGATTAATCTGCTGGGGCTAATTCCCTGGCTGTGGCTGCAGAATTAGAGTTTTTGTGTGGACACAGTTACCTCCATTGTGCCGAACATTATCTCATATTGAGAGGCTTCTTCGTTGCTCTGATTGAGGATTCTTCTCATTGGGGTAAACACAGTTAATACTTTTCACCCCTGCCTATTCTCTGGAGTATCTGCGTAAGGGACGCACAGGATGTGATTTTCTTTTACTAGATAACAGCTGGTGAAAAAATAAGATATGTGTGCGGAGGAATTTACTAAAGATGAACTGAGACTGCTCATCGCGACATTTGTTTTAGCCCAAAATATGCAGTTTACAAAGTGAAAAAAATTTAATAAAAACAGTAATAATTACATGTATCGATGTAGATAGTTTTTCAGTTTAGTATATATATATTTTTTTTACTTTTGCACAGTGAGTGTATATAAATAACATTTATGATTTAAAATAAAGAAATACATTTAATTTATATTTATTTTATGTAAAATTATATATATATATATAAATATATATTTTTTATAAAGCATCTGCCAAATGATTAATTCATCATTTAATCTTCATTTAAATTTGGTCATTTAGTCATTTAGTCTTCATTTAAAATCTATTTTAAAACATTTAGCACCTGAATTTAAAATGAGTAGTTACTAGTTATTGTAAATACAGCATGCACAAGTTTTGCTAGTATTTACTGTAGTAAAATCCTTCCATGTGAGCAGGAATCCATCAAAGACAGAAAACACTACAAAATGACACGTCTAGAATCACAGCATGATTTATAATATGGTAACCCTCATTTATCTGTCTGTTCTACACAGCTGTACAATCCACTTTATGCAGTTAAAACAGCTGTGCATCACATAGACAATTTCCCTTTAAGCAGATTAGCTGGATGATTTTCTTTTCGCGTAACGTGGCAGTGAAGCAGAATGCAGCATTTCCTTTCAGGATTCACTGATGTTCTGGTTTACCACAGTATGTCAGATTGAATTCATCCAATCTGTGCTGAATGAAGCGAGCCGCTGATCCGCTGACACCACGGTACAAGTGGGAAATAAGAGCTTTAGACTGATTTGCCACCTCCAAAAATCTAGAACTTTGAAGCAGAGATGCACTCGGCTATCAGGGCTCCGGTATCATTGAACTGCCAGCATATAGTGTTTGGCCTTTTTGCTGACATTTCTGTGCAGATGAATATGAGAACAGGCAGAGAATTACACACGTCTGCTACACATCTCTTTATTTTGAGGGACATTATATGAAATTGGAGAATGTAAATGATGTGTAATGGTTTAGTCAGCTCACTAAATGCATTTTAGAGCATTTGGGTATATTAAAGTGTGTGATTTCAAAGGATTTTGACTTCCATGGACCAGACAAAAATGCACTCCCACCTCAAGCTCACATCATTGGTTGAGTGTATGTGTGTGTATTTACAGTGTGTGTGTGTGTGTGTGTGTGTGTGTGTGTATGATAGTGCTGTGAAGCGATTATTCACGATCAATTTCAACCAATATAAATGTTTTTGTTGCCATAATATATGTGTGCTACTGTATATATATATATATATCTGTGTATATTTATTATGTATATAGAAATACCCATGTATGGATAAATAAAAAAAAAGAAATTCATGTTTACGTATTAAATGATTATATGTAATACAAATATAATTATTTTAATATATGTCAATATTTTAAAAATATGTTCTGTATGTGTGTATTTATTTACAGCACTAAACTACCTATTATTTAATTATCTTATTTCATGCTTTTTATTTATTATTATTTTATTTATTTATTTATTTATTTTATTTTTTTTTTCAAAGAGAAATCAGTATAAGAAAGGCCTAATTAAAATACATTATCTAAAAAAAAATAAACAGAAGAAAATGTTTTTTAATAGAATAAAAATAAATACAATTAAATGCAAACCCTCAGTTAGGACAACAGTTCTAAATCAAAATCTAAAAAGACAAGATTCTGACTCACATTTGATATGAATAACCCAATATATGGCATTTAACAAAATTAGACCAAATTGGACTAAGGCACAGCAGCTATAAAATGAAAAATGTATTGCAGCTTCAGTGCACCCAAAGAGAATTTTTGGCAGATACACAGAGAAATTCTCGTGTGCATATCATGGCAGGTCTCATAACTCCATTCCCAATCTCTCTTCCCCTTTTCCGCCTTCCAATTCTCTCTCGCACACACACTCAAATTATTCCCCTCTCTCCAACACACTTTCTCCCTATCATAGGCCTTGTGAAATCCTGTTATCTTACACTCCTCCCCATGCTTGCTGTTTCCATTAATCCTTGTCCCGAGGATACAGGTCTAAACTTTCCTTTGATCCACATTTCAGTTAGCAGAGAGACACTGGCGTAATGTAGCACAGCCCCCCAGCAGACTCAGTTCCAGGGTCTTCATGTACAGAGGAGTTGCCTCTGTTTACGCTGCCAAACCTGGCAACTGACACCAGCGACACAACCTGCTCTGCCTTAACACGATTAACCCGACGGCAAGAGCCACGCATGCCATCGCAGCACAGGAAACGGACACGGCGCCAAGCAGATAGACACCCGCCGGTCGCGTGCAGAGCCGTGTATGGCAGGAGAGCGAGGAACAAGGACATAAATGGAGCGGTTATGTTCCTCTTGAAAGTCAATTATGTTCGTTGTGAAGAGTTCGATAGCTCCTGCCATTCAGCACGAATGCTGGACAGTTAATCAAAATGTATAGTGTGGGAATTATGAAAGAGCAGGACTTTCTGAAGAGTGATAAAAGGAGATAATTTGCCAAGAGAATGAGTTCGAAACAGCCGCTGAAGAGCTGTAACTGAATGGGAATTCTAGCGTATTGACAATAGGTGTGTTAAACTTCCTCATTTATCAGGATTATAATGACCCGCAATTATTGCAATTATCATTCAAAGTTTCTGTCATGCACGATAAGAGGAGTGAAGTTACATTTGTCTGCATTAGAGCGACTGGATGTTAATTAATTAAACTTCAACCGCTAACAATGTGTTTCAAAGCATCGGCGGACACTGAGCTGAACAGCTGTCATGGTAGCGTATAATTTGCTGGAACGGAGGTGTTGTTTGTCTTTCTGCAAAAGGTCTGAGTTTATTCAAACACTGTTATTCATATACTGAGTCTTTTCATACTGTATAATACTTTAGATATATTGTCTAAATAATAATAAAGAAGCAAAAACATAACTAATATAGAGAATTCAACCAAAAATGTAAAATTCTTTTCTGTGAAAGAGGAGAATTTTTTTTTTCATCCAAATAGGATGAGTTTTATTATATGGACATAATCTTGCTTCATGCTTCTTGTTCCACAGAAAAAAGAAAGTCATAGAGGTTTCTAACAACACGAGGGTTGGTCAGAAATCAAATCTTTCCATTTCCAAAATGTGCTTTGGTAAAAACTAAATCTATTTTGACGTCACAGTTTTGCTGATTTGTGCAGTTTTCCAAACTTAGGTGTTACCAGTTCACAGTCTGCAGGCAAAAGTGTGATTTGATTTCAATTTTCACAGTTTTCTTTCTCAAAACTATACTAAACTTTAAAAAAAAAACTTTAACTATGACTCTAAATTTAGAGCCATGAGGAATTTGTTTGTGCAGTTCCATAATCCACTAGTACAACTCGAGAGTTCCCTTTTGCCATTAGACAAATCCCAACTCAATCCCAGCAAAAGCACTTCCTTCCACAAATATTAGTTCTGCAATGCTTTACAGTAGTTTCTTGAACGTTTACAAATGCATTACCTCACAATTTTAGGCCAGTTCATGTCATGCGCACACACACACACAGCTATGCTATCACGCGTTCACACACTATCGTGGTAAACAAGTGGGGGAAAATCCACTCTGTTCAGCCTGTCATGCTCTCGTCTCATCGTTGTGGGGCTTTGGAGAGAGTGTGCTGGCTTAGCAGTGCTTTCTCTAAGAGTCTTCACCTGGATGCTTCTTTCCCCTGTCATTACAGTGCACATCTCCTCTATACAGTATCTAACTCTCCAGACGCCTTCTGACAGCCGGTGAGCCTTCAACTTAGACCTCTCGACTGCAGGCTATATGTCCAAGCAAATAAAAATCTAACTGCTGAGCAACACTGCAGGTTGTGCAACTCGCGATGAATTCAGCAGAGCAAGGTAATACAGCGAATACGTAAATCAAATGATAAATAAATAATAGCAGAACTAATGATGTAGAGACTTAATCCAGAGATTCTGCTTACATGTGTAAACACAGGGAATGAGAGAGCATGCCGGAGTGCTTTTCATCTATATCTAACGCGGCATCATGCCCCAGGGGCCCTCATTGAGATTGGAGGGAGAGTCTTCGAGAGCTACGCTCAAGCAGGATTTTCACACCAAACCACAGCAGTTTCATCAACCCCAATGTCAGGACGTTGGTGAGAATCCAAGAGTGTTGACCTGAAGAATAAAGAAATACTAAAAACTAAAGTTTTAACAACTAAAACGAAAAAAAAAAAAAAAAAAACATCTACAGAACTAATAAGCAAGATCCACTCAAGAAATCATTCTTGTTGTCCTTCACGTAAATTAGCTTTGAATGGAAAATGAAAACTTGTATCTACTGATTTAATTAGAAAAAGGGGTTTTAAATGTGCCTGATGAACTCCTCTTGCACCCACGCACGGCTTACAAGAGAAATCCGTCTAAAAATAAAGTCTGAGGTTAAAGGAAAATGCACTGCGAGAGCAGAATAAATGTGATTTGTAAGTACAAAGCCTCTGAGGTGAGAAAAAACACTCTGCTCGAGTCCAAATAAATGCATTACTGCAATCAATTTTTTTTTCTTCCTAACGAGCTAACGGCTTCAAGGCTGACTTAAGACTGCTATTCCCAATTGCTGTGTACTGAAAGCGCAAAGGTAAGCTGGAAATTAATCGCTGCATTACCTCAATGTCCTTTAGAATTTTGTGAGTACATTTCCCCAAACGCATATACCCTTCAAGAAATTTGAATAATACAAAGCGCACAATATCCGCCTTATTCAAATAATTACAGGGAAATGGCAGGCAAACAGAGGTCAGTCCTTTATGTCTTGATCTGCATCACTTCAAAGACACTTCATCTACAGGTTATTGCTCAAAGTTCTGCTTTCATCTAGCAAACGTCTCTGTCATCTTCCAATTGCGCACTTTAAAATACACCTGCCAACTTCTCTAAAGCCATCGCTCAGGCATTTCTAAGCAACCTTAGGTACAATGCGAAAGGTTTGTTGACACCGAACCACTGCAAAAGAGCAATCATAGCACAGCACAGTTACTGCTGCCCGCTTCAGACTTTAATAGGGTAATTGCCTGTGTGCCTTGGGAGAGAGAACTCCGTTCTCTGCTTTCCGTAACCACAAAATAGCTCAACGCTTATCAGAACCCAATCTAAAGCCAGACTTATTATAGCCCCACTGATGCACTCTCCCCTGCTTTAATTAAACTGCAAGCAGAGATACAAATCCTGATAACCACTATTGAGAGCATCTGACACAATCTTCCCTCAATAAACGAAATCCCGATTATTCCCCTGTCGCAATTAACTATTGAGGTTGGGGGGGGGGCTCCTGAACAAACAAAAGTCTCTTATTTAGAACTCTTTAGGAGCACCACAAGGGACTCACCGTGGCCACTTCTGAGGAATGCTGGAGAGCGGTATATGGAGATGGGTGAAGCGTGGTGCCGCCCGTTGTGGAACGGGTGTTCGGGATTGGTGTAAGAGGTTGCCGCCCCAGGGGGTCCGGCGGCGGCCACTGAACTATCCGAGCCAGGTGGGGAACTCCACACCGAACCCACAATACATCCCAAAGTCAGAGACCACATCCAAGGGGTCCATCCGAGCCGCCCCTCTTGAACGCCAAGAAACGGCGCCGCTCTGCTGGGACGCATGATGCACACCCGACTCACTCTTAGACACTAGGTGCAAAGAACCGAGAGAAGAGAGTTCTATCATGATGCAGAAAACCCCATGCTAGGAGTCCCAACCTCCTCGTCCAGCAACCGCAGCCGGCCCCTGTAAAAATGCACTCACTTCGCACGAGAGCCTGTTTACAGCTGCTGAGCCAACGGATGGGAAAGAGCGTCTGCGATGGGGTCTGATGCTCTCAGAGCTGCATCAGTCCCTCGAGAGTCCAGAAGAGGTGACAATTACCCGGCGGAAAAGAGGGTCATGACCCGACCATGCCACTCATTCACTGTCCATCCCGCACAAAGGTAGCAGAGAAAGACTTTTTCTTCCTGCTTTTTTCAAAAGGATAAACTCTAGTATGAAACAGATTCCTCTTTTTCTTTCCGATACTGTCCGCTCCTGGGCTCCTAAGGTGTTGCAATACAAAGGCTTGGGCTGAAACACCGCTCGCTGACACACACGCACACACTCTTCTGATTTTCTTCCTCCTGAGATTAGTATTGCTCAGCCCTGTCTGTATTTGGACAGAGGCTTGACGCACTTTCAGCAGCTCTGCTAAGCAATGAATGTGAGAGGGAGGGAGAGAAAGCGAACGAAAGCGCGCAAGTGAGAGACGAAGCTGGAGGGAGGAGGGAGGGAGAGGGAGAGAGAGAGAGAGAGAGAGTGAGAGAGAGAGAGAGAGATCGGCACAGGTGAAACAAAGCAAACAGAATGGGATGAGAAGAGGATGTGTGCTCTGTGTCCACGTTTGTGTGTGTGTTTGGGTGTAGAAGTGTGGAAAAATGGGGATGCCGATACAAATCCCTACTGAAAACACATAGCGGCTGTCTCAGATGGAGATGAACTTCTACGTGTTATGGAAAGAAGAGCAAATTAAGAGATACAGGGAGTGAAGGAAACTATGACAGACAGTTGTGGGAATTAAGGTAGAAAAACAAAAACATACTTTTTAACAGCTTTCGCTAAGGAGGAGGGAAGGGAGGTAATGCTTGCTCTCAACAATGTATTTGACAGTGCGAAAATAAAATGTGAAATGTCCTGAAATATTAGATGAAATTGTCTGTTCTCGTAAAGCTGCTGAAGTGAAAAGTCATGAGAGATGAAGCAGAGCCTATATTTCACTGTGATTGGCTGATTAGACTGTCAGAGGGATCCTGCATGCCTCTCGTGTTCAGATCAGTTTGAAGGGAGGAATGGACAGACTAATTACAAAGTAAACAAATTGCTCCCTCTGACATCATCACTTCCAAATCAAAACTTGAAAACCAAATAGTTTTTTTTGCAGGTAATCAAAATCAAAGTACGTTAAAGCATGTGACCATCATTATACCTGCTACGTGTATGATTACAGTTCTCAAAAGGTGATTTTTTTTAATATTTATATATTTTTTAAATTCATATTAATATAACCAATTATTGTGCAATTATTAATATTATAGAAATATTTTGAAATGTAAATATTAACATTTAAGATTACATTTATTTGTATTATTTATCTAAAGCTTTAAACTTTAAATTATTAATATTATTGAATTGATTATTGCATTATCTCTGAAGCAAAACAAATGTACATTTGCATAAACATTGCTTAAACTTAATAAATAAATAAATATACTGTTAATGTAAAGCTACAGTATAAATTAAAAAAAAAAATATATATATATATATATATATATTGGGAACAATGTAAGGTAAATATCATCTCATGCTACATTATACTACATTATTTATAAAACAATATAAAACCCAGAAACACATGCTGGTATAATACACTAAATGCACCACCTATATAAGACAATCAAAATGATGGACGATGTTTTGGAACAAAATGTTCTCTCTCTCCCCACTGGATTTTTCTGGGATATCCTTCCTTCTAAAACAGACCAGTCCGGAAAGCACAGCTGACTGACTGGATCTGTTGCTGCCTCCTAAAATAGAGCTCCAGACCTCTGATTCGCTTAGTGAATACCGGCTTACGTAAGACGAAAAGAAAACAAGAAAATGTGATAATTGAATGATGAAAATGTGCATCTTTTCACATAAAAAAATGATAATACAATGGCAACACTTGCACTAGGTGTTCAAAGTGTTCAGGTGCAAAGCCTATCAAAACAAGGTGTTAATAAATCTTGAACAAAAGAATATTGCATTTAATAAAAAAATAAAATCTTAATTCTTAATTTAATAAAAAAAAATTTTTTTAAATCACCACATATAAAAAATGAGTTTAAGATGATAATATAACAACGACCTAATTATTTGGTTTTATTCCTGTCTCCAAAATGTAATACAATATACACAAAGGGCTATATTTTGTATCTGTTATTTAGTTTTTTACATAATCATTTGACATTCTTGTCTACTGAAACTCTAACAATACGGTGTTGACATCATGTAAAGCCGATCGATACTGAGTTAACATCAATACCATGATAACTTCTGAACAACTTGTTTTGGCAGCGTAAACGGTAGGTTAATCTACTTAGTGTATCGACCGCAAAAGAGCAATGATATGTCCCTTTAATAAGCAATCAAATCTGAGAATATTGCCTCTAGAATGGATTATTTTGAAAGCTCTCAGAATGTTTCGAATCTTTATCCACCGCTGCTATTCACAGTAAATAGCGGCACTGGAATTACAAACCGCAACAGCAAATCAGCTCTCCATTGATATTAGTCTAGAGAAAGACTCTCTTAACATTTGCAGCTTTGTAAATGAAGAACCGTTTAGTTTAAATCCTCCGTGACTATAATCAGTTCATATTCATTCCACAGATGGGTGCAGAGAAACGATAGACGAGGGCAAAAGCCCTCAGTGCTGCAAAAGGTACTCATTTATCAAAAGGACCGCTTTTCTTCATCTGCTGTGTCTTTTGCGTTTCATTAAACTCCAAACTCGGTCCTCAGAGCTAGTTCTGCCTTGCCTGAGGCATCTCTCGGGTGACTGGCCTCTATGCTTCTAATGAGAGAGCAAAAACAGCATTTTTGCACAAGAAATTCATCTTCAACAATCCTGAGCCCCGTACAATCATCGCCTCATATTAATAATTCAAGTCACGTTTAAAGCTGTCTGTGCTTTTTTAAATGATGTGTACAAAATTTTTTTCTCTGTAAACATGCAGCCATAAACAAGCAGGATTTTTATAATGGCATGTGTAAAAGTTACTCAGCAACTCCAGAAACCCAAATGAGATGTGCGTTAGCACGATAGCAGTCCTGCTCTGGAGCCACCTGGAGGACATGCACCATCTTGGTCGACAGCTTTGGGATCAGTAGTCACAATCGGGCACAGATGAGTGTGTTTAGCTCTCTGTGGCATCTGCTAAGCTGCCTGGAGCTGTACTTGGAGACCTGGATCATGAGCTTGGCTTAAACATCATTATAGGAGGATCTGCTAAAATAAAGTGCTCATTTTACAGTACACACTCACTTTCTTTTACAACACACACACACACACTAAACATATAGAAATAGATAGATTGATTGACAGATAGAAAAATAGATACGCACAAATTTAAAGCTTATTATGAATGATATGCCCAGAACCGATGTAGGAAAGAAATGCTGGCTTCAGTTTGATTTTAATTAAAATTAATGACTGCTGCTTATTTAAAATAAGCTACATAACCTGGCATATCAAAACATAAAATACATGACATAAATTTGTGTGCTAGAATATTAATGTTGATAGCATGACTAATCGAATATCAAATAAATAATATAACTGATGGAGAAAGTGATCTTGCCTTCTTTCCAGCAACACTTTTTACATATTTATAAGTGAATCATTTAGAAAGTATAAGTTTAGCAAACCAGTCTACAAAGGTTTGTTAATGCTGGATATTAAATGAATAAATAATAATAATATGTTTGCAAACGTTTTGGGTGGTTAAGATATTTCAAAAGATGACCAAGCTCACCAAAGCTGCATTTAATTAATAAAAACAATCGAATACATTAATATTATTATAATTTAAAATAACATTTATGTATTAGATTTTAAAATCTAATTTATTCCTATGATAGCAAGGCTAGCTTTTTAGGAGCCTTTTCATTAGCCTTCACTGTCACATGATTCTTAAGCTAATTTGATGGAGACCATTCAGGTTTCTTTGATGATTAGAAAGTTTAAAAGCATTTTTTGAAAAGGTTTTTTGTAACAACATTAATTTACTCTAGCCTCTATACTGTCACTTTTGACCAATTTAAACGCTTCTTTGTTGAATATAAATATTACTTTCTTTAAATATCTAAAATCTTTCTGACACAAACTTTTATTAAATATCAACACATATGACAAGTTTACAAAGTCACAGAGGTGCCTAAATGTATATGAAATTGCAAAGTAAAAAATAACATAAATTGCTTTATAAAGCCAGGTTTTATACTTTTTTATAGTTATTTGTCTCTTCATTTTAAATTCAAATGATCTGGAATGACACTACATCTTTTGGAAAATTAAACAGGGCAAAAGTACTGTTGTACTGTTAATGTGTTAAAATATTGATAAACGCAACCTGTCCATTTATTGCTCAATTCCCAGTGAACCCAAAGCGCTCCAAAAATCAGGCCTTTCCTTTAAAGCACTTTTTCTCCACACACTCGCTTAATTTGTCCTGTAACGTGTCGAAACCTTCCAGCTCACCTCGAAGAGCCCAGTTTCCCCATCACTCTGCCTCAGGGTCCTTATGTGCTCATACTGCACATCACACAACACACACACACACACAAATCATAGCTGCATAGTTGAATTGCATCAGAAAGAAAAAGCACCACTAGCCACATCCGGACCCTGGCTTTCTGCCCTTGTTTCCCAGGGTTTCGAAAAAAAACGTCTCAGTAGGTCTCGCAGCAGAACCACCAGAGTGCTTCGTTAGGAACTAAATAAAGTAAAGTTTGTGATGACTGTAATGACTGCTTGGTATTCCTATGCATGTTCCTGCTTCAGCTGGCTGGTCTTTGGTGTTTTTTTGTTGCCTCAGGGTACCGTCCTCATCGAACGCAGAGTGAATTCAGTATGACTGAGAGAAGAGCCGTGTCCTTCCCTCTGTGAGTTCCTCATCCCGAAAAGGCTGACAGCCCTGGAAAGCTGCAAACGAGGAAATCTGAAACCCACTGTGGAAATAGCTGCGGTCGGTAAACGTCACAAATGAAACTGATATTTCTGATTACGCGAGGAAGATGTTTAGGTAAATAAAATCTTGTTTCGTGATATTGCATCACTGAGGTCTGACACATCATCAGAATCATTTCGCTGATGCAGACAGGCTGAGACTTCAGCAAACCCTGCCTGACGTGACTTGGGTCACTTGTAACATAGGCTCAAATGTTTTTAGATGTTTTGTTTCTTGTATTAATGTAACCCATGTTTATGGAAATATACATTTTAAAAACTCTGTAAAGTGGAAAACACAGTAGATGAAAAAAAAAAATCTTTATATGTTGAAGTTTAGGGTCAGTACAATGTTTTAATGTTCTTACAAAGATAGCATATCTTGATTAAAAAATAAATAAAAAAATAAAATATATGATGTTGTTGCATAACCAGACATACTGGCACAAATTTATGTTATTTTTCTAACACCGCTTTTTCTATTCTATTCTGTGCTGAAACATTCGTGAAATATTCAAAATTTGTGAATATTTCAGCACAGAATAGAATACAAAAAGGAAAAAAAAAATATTATTAAAACTTTTGTGCTGCTTAATATTTTTGTGTAAACTAAAGTTTTAGGTCACTTTGAAAACACCAACTGATCCCAAACATTTGGTACATTTAGACTGTGTTAAAAAATTTATTAATTATTAATTTATATATATATATATATATATATATACATATATATAAAATCCTAACATATATATATATATAAAATCCTAAATGTACATGCTTTTTGATTTAATGTAAAAAGTCATTTCTTTCTGAGTACATGACTTAAACATCTTCAAACATTTTTCAATGGAGAGCGAACTGATAAAAGTTGTTTTTTGTTTGAGGATGTTTTTATAAGATAATAAGGAAAAATACCAAAGTATGGTAATATGCTCTACCAAGAAGCATCATAGGTAACTGGTATTTTGCCTTCCAATCCTATAGCGTAATCAAGGTGAGTCAGGACATTTCTTTACGCTGCCGATCTGTTAGATGCTAATAAGTGTTTAGTGTCCTGGTGTGAAAGAAATGACGATCCCAGTCGGTGGAAAATCTTATTATGGCGAGTGTCATTGCACCTTTACTTGACTTCCAAGATCACACAAAGGCTTTCATTTCTATGCTTTAAAATGTTCAGCATCTCTAATTGGATGAAAACTGTGCATAAATGAAAACCAGATGAGAACTGTCCAAAGAATCAATATCATGAAACACCGGTTCTCAAAATGAACACTTGATAGAGGTTATCACTGGGAGAAGACTGAACCAGCGCAGATTTGTCGATTCTGTGATGTTCAGTTGTTTAAAGCCAGGAAATTCCCTGTAGTACTACCGTGCCTTTCTATACCGCTGCTTTTGAACAGAGCTGCCACGTCATGCTTTGAGATCTTTACGATCTTAGGGGGGTTTGGACAGCGTGAGAGCATGTACTACTCATCTGCTCTCCTCCATGAATACGAACCGGAGCGTTCGAGAAGGAGAGGGAGATGAGAGCTAGAGACAAGCTACAGTGAGGACAGAGCCCGGCAGCATCCAGCACTCAGCAGGCTAGTCTGCTAATTATGCCGTGCTGCAATCTCTCACCCAGACACCCCTGACAGCAGCACAGTTGCCGTCACGCACAGCACTGCTCTGACAGGCTATCCTAATCTGCTATCTACCACAACTTACAACTAACCGTCACTCCATACAAAAACAAATGCACAACTCACAGACACGATTGTAACAACGTTCCCACGTGCCCAACTACAGTTACTACCACAGGGCTTTATTTCTTTTGTTCAACACAGAAAAACTAAACAATCAATGGGACATTCTTTTATCATTAACAACCATTAAATATAAACTTTGTTTTAACATTTTATGCATTGATTTTCTTCCAACTAAATATTACAGTATAGTGAAATTCCCTTCAAGTTGTTGTTACTGGTGTGTCTACATTCCTTACTATATCAGATGTAATTTACTTTACTTTCTGCATTAATGCATCAAATTTACTTGTATTAAAATACTTCAGCCATTTTTTATATTTAAATTCATATAAACGTATATTGTAAAAAATATTTAAACTAAATAAAAAATGGAAAAAACGTGTATAAACTACAAATAACATTTACTAACTAATATTTTATATGCATATACACTGAAAAAAATGATGAAATAAAATGAATCCATGAAATGAACAGACACATTTAGTTCACTAACTTTCAATAACATGTATTTAAATATAGTTAAAAATAGAAAATTCTATTAATAATTTTTCAGTGTACAAACAACAGAAAATATTAGTTTTTATTGAATTAATTTATTTAAAGTTTTTTCAAACAATGTTTAAAGTAGATATTCCATCACCTTTTTGTTGTTGTGCACCAAATTAGCATAACAGAGTGATTTCTGAAGGGTCATGTGACACTGAAGACTGGAGAAATGATGCAGATAATTCAGCTTTGTCAAATAAATGCAGCCTTTATAAACATAGCTTAATAATAATCTTTCACAAATATTAAAAAGTCTTGGACGTCTGATACAAATTACTTGTATAAAGCTAATTTAATAGCTAACACTTGTTATTTGCTGACTGGAAATATATGATAATCTTAACCAGCAAGCACTGGTATATGATATAAAATATGATGTCAAATTTCATTTTCTTTTAGCATCTCTGTAGGTGCCTAAGACAGCCATGTTTTCTCCTTCATGCATCCCTGCCTCTTTTTCATTTTGTTTTCTTCAATTTTTCCCCCTTTCAGACATGTCATAAACTATCACTGGTTGAAAGTGTATGCTTTGTTCAATCAGTAAACTAAGAAAATAGCCCAAAGGATACAGGGCAAAACTTTAAGTAATATCCAAAAGTTTTTAAGAGGCACTTTCTAACTTAGTGGCACAATAGTTGAAGCAGATAAAAGTTCAGTATTTGATAGTGATTGATAAGATGAAATAGGAAATGTGCACATTACTTTCACTTCTCCGGACAAGTAGATAATTGATAATCATACATCAGCTTTCCACTCATATCACCCAGGAATTGAGGTTTGGTGATACAGCGGGAAGCATTTGAAAAGTAATTTCATCCTAGCATTATGTCAACCTTTGTCACGGAGCAATGAGAAGGAACTGGTGTGAAATATAGCATACCGTACAGAAAATAACTTTTAAAATGCTAATACGTTGCCAAGAACACACATAAGCAAATGTCTTCCTCACACTCTTGTTGATATCGGAAGAATCAGAGGATCTGATACAATTTTCAGCTTCAAACATGCTAAGAGGCACCTGACTGCATGATGCCTCATTAGCATGCTATTTATGAGCTTCATTTGGCTTCCGCGCAGTTTGTAATTGACAAACTAAATGATCATTATTAATTTGGGTCTAATTAGAGGTTTAACGTATTGATTTTTTTGAAATATCTCAATAATGGATGACATCCATGCGGCTGGTTGGAGAGAGTGCCAGATGCCGGGTGTATTCAGAGCCCACAGACATCATTCTGTCATGAGCAACTGTTGATTCTAATAGGACGCACCGCTGTGATGATGCTGCCTGCTATGTTTTCATGTTGTTTATGAGTGTTTCGCTGTGTTCGCCAAGAGAACATCTTGCTCTTTAATGGAATTTAATCTATTTGTATTATTCAAACTAAATAAATAAATAATATGTGTACCTGAATATATCAAATATATATATATATATATATATATATATATATATATTTGATGTATTTAGCAGAGTAAACCGCTCAATAAGAAATATTTCTTGAACACTAAATCAGAATATTAGAACGATTTCTGAAGGATCATGTAAAACTGAAGAATGAAGCAATGATGCTAAAAATTCAGCTTTACCAGCACAGGAATAAATGACATTATAAAATATAATATAATATAATTGAAAACAATTTAATGTACTAATACTTTGCAGCATCAAACAAATGTAGCCCCATGTGAGCATAAGAGCCTTTAAATGCTGACCCCAAACGCTGGAAAAATAGATAATTGTCACTGAATATCTAATGCATATTGCATTGAAAGTAAGTGGGAAGAATGGGATGAAAATCAACAGTTCCAATCAGTTTTTTTTTTTTAAACTAGAAGTCTGATTGTTTACAATTACCAGTTTTATACTACAAGTGTTTTTGAAGAAACTAATCACTGATTTGCCAAACGTGCACAGTATCAAATCTTTAAAAGAAACTCACTCTTAATAGCAAGTAAACTTAATATGCATGAGCAAATGTGTTGTTGCGAGCTGTGTCTGGAAAATAATGAGTACTTCTGGGTGGACAGATATTTTGATTACACACACACACACACACAAACATTTCTTTGTTTTCTGTACATCTGGCCAACAGTGTAGACTGCAGAGCAATTAATTTTTCATTCCAGTCTATTGTTCTGATACAAACTATCTCAGATACATTCATTCCTAAACAGCATGCAAAAAAAACTGGTTGGTCTTTTTAAATGTTTTCAGACAGATTCTTTCTGTCTTAGTGGCTTTTTGGGGCAAACAAATGAGGCCAGGCAAAATTCTGGCTATGCAAGAAAGGTTGAGGGATTATTGAAAGTCACAGTATGGCAAGAAACATTCAAATAAAACCTGGTTTTGTTAAATACCGAGATTCAATACTTGAAGAAATCAATGCAATTATTACTCAGATTTGTTTGTCTAGAATGCAATAGTTTATAATTTGTTTATAGACATGGATGCTACAGGAAAAGATACATTATCACTTTTCCACACTGGTTAATAGTAACACTTCTCAATTTAGTACAACTATGTTACAAGACTGCACGACAAAGCTAAAAAAGACTATTTTCATTTCTATAGCCCATTGATTTTGATTGTATTACAGCTTTAGGCTCTCAATGGGCAAGCTGATTTACTTATTAAATAGATCATGCTGCTTTTTCCAAACAAATATTAAAAGCAGATGGATAGAGAAAAGGCTCAGCAGGAACCGAAAGAAATTATAAACACGCACACAATTCAAAATGTAAAAATACACAATCACAGGAGTTCCTGCATTTGTTCGATTTCTATGCTGAAATCATCTCATTCAGTTTATTAGGTCACTTTATAACATGTTGCATTTCATGCTATGAATACATATGTATCTCTGCAATATCTCATGAATTATTATTATAGTTGTCAGAGAGACATTTACCACCCTGTGTCAAAAATGCTGGGAGGGAAACAGACTCAACAACTATCCAAATGTGAATCTATTTTCACTGAATACATACATTATGAATGAGGCATGACAAATGTTTTGTATTTGCTCAGTATTAAAACCTTAAGCTTATAAAAGCAAGCATATCCAAAATACAACACTGTTCATATATCAATAATTAGCTTTTATTTTTCATTTTCACAACTACCCCTGTGTAACAGTGCAGTATAGCTCAACTGTATTCTCTTCTTTGAAGTGTGTAAATATGTATCAAACTGTATGATTAAATATCCAAGAATAACAAATAAATTATATAGAGAGAAAGCTGCTATACTCGTATACTATACAATTTAACTGTGTTGCATCGACATTGCATCACCTGATAACGATCGACAGTTTCAGTGAATGTGACATTTATTACTTTTACATGTATATGAAAGTGTCATGACACCAATACATTCTCATTTACACCGTTTCTATGACTTCACAAGACTTCTTCGCAAGTCAAATAAATGATGTGCCGCAGAGAGTTGCGATCTGGGCGATTTTCAAGCCAAATTCATAAGTGTTGACACCAAAAAAGACATTGAACTTTGCGGCATATTTTAGAGAATCTGCATAACCTCGGCATACCTCTGAAGCAGGGCTTAATAATTGATATTTTAGAGGGATGAAAAGAGCGAAGTTTGGTAGGCAGAGAAGTGACGGCTATAACTCAAACAGGCTGATTCAAAATGCCTCTCTGTGTCTTTGACAATTCATCTGAGTGTGTTGGACAGGATCCAGTAGACTGCACCGGGAATTAAGGAAGATGGATGCTTGTGATAGCGGGCTATCAGTCGGTCGGCCCATTACGTTCCCCCTCGCATTCATCATCTGCCTGGCCTGTTTGTTCAGTGCCACATTAGGCCTTCACATTTGAATCTGCTTGATCTAAATAGAAATTGATTTATAGTCGTAGGGTGGCAGGCTTCTGTGCTTGTGTCTGACATTGGAAATTTAGTCTGGTGCTTCTCTTACCGGCCTGGGAGTTTATGAATCCTGAGTAAAGCTGTTCAGCATCCCTTTGATCTCGAGGGCTACATTCTTCATTTTATATGTTTGTTCACAATACTGTTTACAATAATGTATTTTATTTTATTTTGTTTTGTTTTATTTTATTTTATTTTATTTTATTTTATTTTATTTTATTTTATTTTATTTTATTTTATTTTATTTTATTTTATT
>JAUMHI010000061.1:5266388-5288638 GCA_032359435.1 Enteromius unitaeniatus
ATTTTATTTTATTTTATTTTATTTTATTTTATTTTATTTTATTTTATTTTATTTTATTTTATTTTATTTTGTTTTGTTTTGTTTTGTTTTGTTTTGTTTTGTTTTGTTTTGGACATACCAAAGACAAATGCATAAATTCTTTATATCAAGGCACATCATATATCATCATCCTAAGTTCTCACACTTGTGCTTGCACACAAAAATGGCTTTAAAAATAACCTTAATACTACTACAGAGCTAGTCACACTCAGTATTTTTCATTTTATTTGGCAGGGCACTGAACAACACACCTGTCCTCACACCTCTATGTGCCAACTGCCTTTGACAAAGCTCAAAAACATGATTCAGTCACTGAGAAGTGCTCATTTATACAAAACAGTTTAAAAGGTTAATTCTCCTGCTATACCTCTCAATAAATCTTAGTATTGTTCTGAGTATAAAAACAGTAATAGTATGTGAGCTGCACAGCTCCACTGACTTCATTGAGGGTGCTCTCAGTGCCCAGTGAATCATTCAGTATGAAGTAAACACTTCACTTAGCATTGATGTGTTCCATTTTCAATGACACTTCTATTTACAGTCTGTTCAATGGCATTGACTTGACGTGCTTATCACCTGTGACTGCTAGTCCTCAAATGGACCAAATCACTAGTGTGTGTTTTTTGTTTTGGGCATGACATCATAGTCACATTGATCATTATAAAATGTGACAACAAAACAATTATATTACTCCTACTGATCTGACCTTTAAAAAGAGGTTAACTAGAGGGTAAAACATTCTAGGAATATGCATCAGTGTTTTATATGCATCCACAGCAAAAATATATTTTTGTATATTGTATACAAGCAAGAGCTTCAAATCCCACATGGAAGGACAAACAAGAGCCATCGCCCTTGTGCATGACACTTAATCCGTGGTTTCTCCGGTGGTTTGATCTCCGTAGTAATTCTTATATTTTAATATAAGGGTAATAAATTATAATGTAAGCTACAAAGATGTTGCATGTTTTGTATGGTTCTGTAAAAGAAATCATATACAGTACAGTAGCTGAGCTGTTAATCTTGCATGTGATATAACTAAACACTAAGGGCCGGTTTCCCCGGATAGGGATTAGATTAAGCCAGGACTAGACCTTTGCTAATTTAGGACATTTTTTTAGAAACATGTCTTACAAAAATGCATTATCTGTGAGCCTTTTGAGACCAAACAATGACAATAATGTATTTTAAGATATCTCAGTGCAAGCTTTTTCCAGTTTAGACAGCTCTTAACATTTATTTTAATCTAGTACTAGTCTTAAACCCTGTTCGAGAAACTGCCGCTATATAAAAAGAAATGGCTCATAAGACTTCATATTCATTTTGACAATTCATTTTGAGATTCAAGCTTCATTGACTGCACTATATGACTCTGATTCACTAAAAAGAATTCGATCATAAGATTCACCTGTAGAAATCAGGTGAATATATCACCTGATATATAGAGTATTTTCTTTTATCCAGGACAAGTGAATATGATATGAGTCAGTTAATTTAATGTTGACCTCAACAAAAGAAGTGACTGCTTTAAATCATTCTGAAGTACCTATCCTGCATAATTTACAGCATTTAAAAATATATATAAATTTATTTATATATGTACATTATAGGAGTTCCAACTAACACAAGGACATAAAATTAGAAATAATAATTTTCCTTTTTTAAAAAAAGAAAAAACGCTCAATGAACATAACGCAAACAACAATAATGCTTTTTGGTTAAGAGACAGATGTCACAAAATGGTGCACATACATTTAGGGGGCGTTTCACCAGCCTATTTACCTTGCTTTAGCTCTACAATGAGAGAAAGACAGTTTTTGGAGGTGGAACCATTTTTTTTTTAAAAGCTTTTTCAATTAGAGCGAAATGAGTGGAGCTATTATCACAATGCGACAGGCCTCGCCACTTTCCAATAGGTCCTTTGATTGCCATGGAAACCAGCTATCATTGTCATGACCACCTCTGGTGCTACATGTAATTTTCGGTGTGTGAGGGGCACTGATAATGCACAATCAACAGCTAGGAGAGGAAGGCATCATGGCCAATCCGGGAGTGTCTGGCACCAGATCCGCCAGTGAGAAAGTCTCTATGGGGGACAGATTGGACTGCAGCAAAATGAAGCTACTCTTCTCAATGGGCCTATGAACTTGCTTCCGAATGCAATTTCTCCACTGGAACCCAGATTTTTTTTACCTTGAGAGTTTAAATGATGGAACGGATCATGGCAGGCAGGAGGAGACCTATAAGAGCCGCTCGCCAAAATTAAATGCGCCTTTCTCCCAAAAGAGGCAGGCGCTTGTGGTGTACAGTAGCGCTCATTCTTGCTTTCTTTATCTTTCGCTCATTCTCATTTCTGTCTATACAGACCTGCCTGTCACAGATTTACCTATTGTGTTCTTCTCCTTTTAGATCCCCCAGACACTCGCTTCCTATTTCTTCTGCAGCTAGCTTCTGTCTCTATCTGCTTTCTACCACAAACCTGGCAAACATTCAATCCTCAGTCGCTCCATATCATCTTCTATTCTCATCTTCTATCATGTCGGCGTATATCTTCATTTCCATACATGTGCAAAAGATAAAGACCGCTAAACTGAAAATGACACTTCAGCATCAAAACTTTTAGCTATTTAGGGGAATTTAAACGTGTTCAGACTCTCACATTTGTTGGTGAAAGTTTTGTTAGTTTGTATGACAGGTGTTATCTGCCTGCTTTACACAAAAAATCAGACTGCACAGATGGTAAAAATGTGACAAGACTTCAGTTCACAGGTAAATCACTCAAGACATTTTCATAGTTTAACACCACAAAGACACAAATAACTGCTTTTAACCTTTTTGCCATCATTATTTCCTTGCTTAATCCTTCCATATTATTTTCTAGCTAGTCTTTCCTTCTTTTTCACTTCTTCCTTCTTTCCAGCAGCGCCTAACACCTGCCGTTCCTAAAGTGGTCTTGGGCCACACAAAAACATGTTTTCTTTTTTTTTTTGCTTAATTTCATGTGTTTTAGGCTAGATGAGAAGGAAACAGCTAAATTGTTTCCTGAACACTGGTGTGAAAGCTTTGAACAGACCACATGAATATGTGAGCCATTGGTAATTATGCGTTTTATCTGTTCAAATCTTGGCTTCTCCAATGAGAAAGACAAATAACCCACTGGAACAAACAATGAGATAAGACAAAAGCTGAGGCTGGAGTAAGAACAGATGCAGTTCGTTATGCACTGAAAATCAAAACTGTGTGACAGAGTATGGAGATAGAAAATGACTTTAGTATCAACAGGGGAGACTGGTGGCATCTTTTTTCCGTACAATTTTACTACAAATATACCTGTCAACTTCTGGTTAGGAACAATACTATTCAAATAGTCTCATAAAAATATGTACCTCTGTGCACATTTTGTGCAACACCGTTTCTACGTGCCTTACTGCACGAAAAAGAAATATCCACTGAGTAGCACTAAAACACATGCACCTATGTTCAAAAGAATCAGCTTTAAAATATTCCAGCATATTTGTATTGTTTTGAATTCATAGCATGATATTAGTGAATGATTAAGAATTGTACAAAAATTATGCATTTTTAATCGAAGCTATGTACATTTGTGTGAAAAGGAATAAAAGGTGGAAGAGTTTATTACACATATTTCGTGTCTCGTTAAAAGGTGCATTGAGACCAGTTTATGCCATTACAACAGGTAGTAAAATATTTACATTGAGAATGACTTATGAAAATTATATAAACAAATATTTATAAAAATTTATTAATTTTTTCAGCAAAGATGCAATAAAATTTAGTCACAATAAAGACTTCTATATTATCACAATACAATATACAAATATTGTTGTTGTTGTTTTTTTTTACTTTCACTTCATCCTATACTCTTAGAAATAAAGGAACAAAAGCTGTCACTGGGTCACAGTACCTTCAATAGTTACACTTTTATACCAACTAGATTCAGATATGTACACTTTAAGTACTAATACTGTATGTACCTTTAAGTTACCAAAATAGACCATTTGGGTACAAACCCCCTCAGTGACAGTTTTTGTACCTTCATTTCTGAAAGTGTAAAAATGTTTCAGCAAAAATGTCAAGCTGTAACATTGACAAAAATAAGACATTTGTCTGAAGCACCAAAACAGCATATTAGAATGATTTCTGAAGGATCATGTGACACCAACGACTAGAATAAAGGCTACTCAAAATTTAGTTCATCGTCAGGAAAAAAAGAACATTGAAACATATTCAAATATTATTTATTTATTTGTTATTTTAAATTTAATAATATTTAACAATATTACTGGTTTTACTTTATTTTACAAAATAATAAATTTTGATGCCTTCGTAAGCATAACAGACTTCTTAAGAATGGAATTAGGTGCAAAATTATGATTCAATCCAACTTCTATTTGATTTAAAATTTATTAATTTGGAAATTCTTTAGTTACATTAAATAAACAGCAACATAGCATTTCATTTTAATCAAATATACAGCCACCAATAATAAGCTGCAAGTCGTCCATTGTTCAAGTCATGTGCCAATTTCAGAAGTGACCCAAGTTAGAACTTCCCTAACTTAATTTTCCAAATGGACGTTTTTACCTCTGGCTCAATGCGAACCATCTCTAAGTGCAATTCCTAGTTAAGCTCCTGTGCACAATCAGGCCTGGAACTCAAGCATCTGCGAAGCTTTCTAAATTTCATGAGCAGAAGACAAGTTTAGGCTTTTAAGAACTGTAATCCACTTATGCTGTGCACACGTTTCCTCACGCCGGCTGCTCTGAAGGAAAATGCTTGCCTTAAAGGATTCTATTGTTAAAGAGGAGAGAAGCACTACAAATATGTGTGTTAAATAAAGCATGCAACTATTAATGCAGCAGATATATAGTTGCTGTATAGGACTTTCTCAGGAGAACTTTCGAGTTTGCTTTTAATTTCTGATGTTTCTCACACAATTCTTTAGGATAAATAGGATATAACACAATATAAACTAGTATTATATTATAACATGTGACTTAGTGTAACTTATTCATTTGTTTTATATTGTTAAAACCTGTTAGATGTTGGTAGAAGTGCTTCCTATTTTTACTAAAAACACTCACACATGGACACAGAAGAACATATTTAAAGTCACATATGCACGGAAAGCCAAGGAAAAATCATAAGGATAGCAAAGAAGCAGGAACATTTGTTTAAATTTGCTATCTAGTTGAAAGAGGCATGCCCATGCTCACAAGGCGCTTGGGAACAGATAAAACTTGACAAAATCCACAAGTGTTTTGACAGATTTGAGAAGCTCCACTGCACTCTAACCGTTCCCTGAGATGAGCTTTCAGTACGACTGCCCTATGTTTCATTTCCATCCTTATAGTAACCCTTTAGTCTAAATTAAACAGGATTGATTTTCTGTCACTCTTTCCTTTTTTTTAATTTACTTTCAATTTCATACAGCATTCAGCTCTTAGCAGCTCACAACCATTTCTCTTCGTGTTAGTCAACTGTAATGTGGCACTCCATATTTTGTATGGGTTATGGCGGCCAAATTATCACCCAATAATTCTTAATAATTTCAATAATAATATGTAACCATTTGAATTGCCACACTAGAGTCATAAAATAACGCCCCAGGACTCAAGCTCCAATTCATTTTCTCCCTCCATGTGGTTGACAATGATTCATTATTGGGCTTAATGCAGTGAGAGAGGAAATGGAAGGCACACGCTCTAGTTAATTGGAACCTTTGTTGTGACGATAAGGATTGCATGAAAGGCGGTTAATATCAAAATCTGGTATCTGTAAACAACTGATCTGCAACTGTGGCTCTACAGGACAATGAATCAATGCAAATTTGCATTTATTATGATCTAGAACACATAGTATTAGAGCTATGAAAAGAATGAGTTTATCTAGTTTAAAAATCAAGGGTTTGGGGTCAGATCAGTAATTGAAGGCCTTTCAAGCTGATCTATCGATCTAGTAACCACCTAGAAATACAACCGTCTGGTTCTTGATGAACTTTTCTATTTAATTTTGGGTGATGTGCATTGTTGCAATTACCAAGTCACTGAAATGTGCTGTCTGAAAGAGGTTGTATTTTTGGGGGGTATAAGGTTGCTGGTTTGCTAATTTAAATGGTTTTGCGGGATCCTTAAACAACTGCTGCTTTGTAAGCATGCAAAATATTATAATCGACTTAAGTAGGCTATTTTATTTATGGTCTTTTGAAAAAAATGGTTTTAGGTCATTTATATAAGGAAAAGTAAAATGTCAAAAAAAGGAAAATCAATTACAGAACCATGTGCAGAGATCTTTATATATATAATATTTAAAATAAAACAGCAGTCAAAATTGGGTCATCTATATTAATTCCACCTTATTTTACTGAGTTTCAGAAACTGAATCATACATTTATGTAGTCATCTACCAAAAATGAGTAAGTTATTTTAAGTATATTAAATTCTTATTTCAGCTTTTTTTTTTTAATGACGTGACTCCTTTAAAGACATCACTGTCATAATATGACCCTTTCAAATGGTGTGAGTCAGTACGAAGAAGGATGGTGGTGTGTGCAGCCCCGCCCACCGACACGACACATCAGCAGAGGTTTCTCAGGCAATCATCTCTCCTATTGTCCCTGCTTCACAAACAATAAAGGCCCGTGAGGCTGTGCTTCTCAAGAAGGAGGGAATAAGAGAGGCAGAGGGTGATAGAGAGAAAAAGGGAAATCTGGCTTTTCAAACAGGCCCAATTCTAGCGCCCACTTAGGCTGGAAGGGTTGTGGATGTGGCCAGAGCCGAAGCTTGGTGACCTGTGAAGTCAGGGAGCACTGAAGCCAGATTAAAGCTAATCACCTCGATGACTGGCTCCCTCACTCCGACTGTCAGCACCCGACCATCACACTCTCAAGGACAAAACGATATTCAAGATTTTTTAGAAACGCCAAACATTGGACATCACCGCATCAGTAAATGCATGACTAGTTAGCTACAGGCTCTCACTGCAGGCATTTTTTTTGCAACCAAGCAAGACTGTACAGTATATGCAGTTAAAAAGTCATGTTTTTTATTTTATATATCGCATTATAAATATAACTGTCACTTGGAGATGGGTTAGTAAATTATTATTGTTATTATTTTTTGAAAGACTTTTTTATTCAGCAAGCATAAATGTATTAAAAGTGGCAGTATATAAATCTATAATGTTTTAGATGTTTATTTCGCATAAATGTTTTTGTGAAATCATTATTATTATTCAGCAGGCATAAATTTGACAGTAGGTGACAGTAAAGACATCTATAATGTTTCAGAGCATACAAATGCTATTTTTAACCTTCAAGGAATCCTGAAAAAAATGGATCATGGTTTCCAAAAACCTTGAGCAGCAAATTAAAATTTCAGAAGGATCATGCGACACTGAAGCTAAAAATTCAGCTTTACCTTCACAGAAATGATTTACATTTAACACTTTAAAATAAGGTTTATTAGTTAAATACATTAATATGAACTAAGAATGAACAATCCTTCTACAGCATTTGTTAATCTTAATGTTAATTTCACCATATATTAGTTTTGTTCGTTAATGTTAACATGAACAAAGAATGAACTGTAGATTAATAAATATTAATCAAATGTGTAATAAATAAAATTCTTACTGCTTGTTTATGTTAATTAATACATTAACACCTCATTGTAAGGTGTTACCGCATTTTTTATATATACTGAAATAGGAAAATGTATTTTTGATCAAAGAAATGCAGCTGAATACAAGAGACTTCTTTCAAAAACAGTTTAAAAATCATATGTCTAAGGAAAAAATTGTTTACCATGGTAATTTCTATGGTCTATTTGCTGGCACACTCTTGCATAAAAAACATATAGAAAAAAGACACAACATTTCCAATACAAAACCATGCACATTTAGAAACGGCTTGAATTTTTTATATAGCTGCTGTCAATAATGAGTAGAAAAACTATAAATCATGAATTATTAATTACATTCATGCACACTCACAACACTTAAAAAAATGCCACAATTGCTGAGCAATGTGTGTGATTAAATGAGGCATGTAGTACACAGAGCACTCTCTGTCCCACAGCAGCCCGTCCCAGAATGCCCAGCGGGCTCCTCGTTCTGAGCTGCCCTTTGCACTTCATGGGGATCACACAGATTAAAATGCACCGCTCTGGCCTATATGAATATTACATTTCCTGTCTATAATTCAATGTATCAGTGCCAAACAGCTGGGAGAAGAGTGAGCCAATATTAGTGAACAGCCCCTCAGTGGTGGCGCAGCTTAAATTTTTATAGCCCAAGAAGCTGAAAGTCAGAGAAGTACACTTGTACAAAGTGACGTGCTGTACTGTATGCATTCAATAAACATGGAATGTGAGATGTTTTGTGCAGGAGAAAAAAAAAGTTTTGGGCATCGTCTTTCCTCAGTTTCCTTTTTTCCATTCTTCCCTCTGCCTTCTGGGAGAATCTCTGGGAGAGTTTCTCTGGTGATGTCTGGGCTAACCTAGCCTCTGGGCTATCCTTGAGCGCTGTCTAACTCTCCTCATCGCTCCAGCAACACAGTTAAAAGTTGCTCTAACACAAAGTAACTCCTAAAAAAACTTAAAAACCTAAAACCTTTTTTGACTTAAAAAAATGTTTGGAGCATTTTAAGTAGCCATGTGTAAATAACTCATGTTTACCTTAAAAATTACAGTATACCAATTTGTATTAAAATATAAATGATACAATGGAATGCAAAAAGTCAGAATTATGAGATTCTTTATTACGAGTTTATTTCTCACAATTCAGATTTTTTTGAGAATGTCAGAATAGTGAGAAGTTGCAATTATTGTTTTTAAAAAAGGTTATATATACAATCAATAAGTATTTAATCACCCTGTGATTTTGCAAGTTCTCCAACTAAGAAATCATGGAGGGGTCTACAATTTTTTAGCATAGGTATATATACATATATCCTGTGGCAGAAACAAAATTGCATTTATTTGAAAACTATGTAAACAATGAATGCAACCTTGCTAAATAAAACTACTGATGTCTTACAACAACAAAAATATATATATAATAAAATCCTACTAACATGTACAGACTTATTTAAATGTCATCCCATCAGAATGTGATAATATGCACCATTAATCATCTAATAATCTCTCATATTGCTGTAGCTGCCATTTTATAAAAGCAACAGACCATCCAAATGAGTTTATCCCAGTCAAGAATGCATCATGCCAAACAACTAGCCATAACCATGGTAAAAATCACTGCATCTGCTGCCTCTCATGGCTTATTGCTTTAATATCGCTTTGGCTGCGGTAGATAAAAGAATCACTGACAACATTCACACCATATCAGATAACTCTTCATTTTCCCGTCCTATGCTGTAAATGTGTGAAAAGCGACGTGACACCTTTCTGTGTGTCCTGTAATGCGCTCACCCCACCGAAACACCTTGAGCTCCTAAAGCATGACCTTCTGAGCCCTCTGCCACCTGCTTCAACGTGAAATAATGCAGTTTGAGGAATGGAACAGGCTTATTTAATGCTGTGAGTGAAAGCTTAGATCCGTTACAAACTGTGTAGTACCTTAAAAGATTAGACATGAAACATGTTGGACCTCTAAAGGGTTAGTCCACCCCAAACTGAAATAACTCATAATGTTCAAAACCTGTAAAAAGCTTTGTTTGTCATCGAAGTGCAATTTTGGATGAAAACCAGGAGGATTGTGAACGTCCCATTGACTGGACACTGTCAAGGTCCAGAAAAGTATGAAAGACATAATCAGAATCTGCCATTAGCGCTTCCACCATAACATTATGAAGCGACGAGAAACCTTTTTATACTCATAGAAAACAAAAATAACTACATTTATTCAACAATCTGTCTGCTCTGTATCTTTCTGTGTCACTGTAGCACCAATTTGGAGAATATCCACTGGACACAAATAGATCCAAATAGATACACTGTTTTCATTCAAATCAAAGCGTAAATACAGATACAAACGTATCCATGGGGTACGGCTGACACAGAACCATGTACACTATTTGTGTCAATATTCTCCAAAATGTCACAACCAGTGATGCAAAGAGACAAATTGTTAAATACATTTTATTTTAAAATTTTCTTTCTGTACAAAAAAAATTCTGACGATGTCTTTTATACTTTTCTGGACCTTGACCGTGTTCTTGGCAGTCAGCAAGACAGTCACAAGCCTCCCGGTTTTCATCCAATATATCTTAAATTGTGTTCCAAAGAAGAAACTTTTACGTGTTTGGAACTACATGGGGGTGAGTGACAACATTTTCATTTTGGGGAGGAGTAACCCTTTAAGGCAAGACCCTACATGCATGAAAAAACAGAAACTGTGTTTATCTAGGGCAAGAAAAAAATAACACACCAAATAATTTATTATTTTAAAAATCATAAATATGTTTCAGAACTGTTCTTCTTTATCCATGTGCACACGCACAAAACCTGCATTCACATTGCTATATTTGACACTTCAGTAAGAATATTCAAGGACAAAAAGGCTCACTGTATATTGCTCCTGCTAGCAGGTGGGATGGATCCACATATTAAGCATTTCTCAGCCATGCATGAAGTGTGCAGCCTATGACAGCCGCTTCTTTCTGGAACTGGGATGGCCTGCTAAAGCCGTGCCATTTTGTGCAGGGCAGAGGCTGCACTGGAACGATAAAGCCCAATTGCAATGAAACTTCAGAGCCATTTACATTATTATTTTCCTGTGCCCCTTAAAATTGTTTATTGAAATGTTCTGTGTAATACTGCCTTGTGCATTTAGTACAGATAAATGGATTTGCTGATAGTTAATTCGCTTATGAATTTGAATTCAAACGCATTAAAGGAGCAAAACCCAGGGTGAACGTATAACGAGTTTTCCATTTATTTAAATTAAACAGCTAAATTGGGTTCACTAGCTAATGAAATGGTCCTGGCGTGAGTGACCTTTATCAGCTTGCAGCTCTGAAAGGAAGTGGGTCGGAATATGCATGTGTGTTGTGGTGTGGACTATAAGCCAATTTCAATAAATAATTTGATTAAACAAAAAAAGTTAACACAAACGCGTATTGGGTTATCTGTTTGCCAAAAGCCTTCTGTACAACTTCACCCCAAGAAAAGCCAGTTACCAAAACGCCTGCCAATATTGTTAAATTATGAAGAAAAAAAGAAATCATCCTATGCATTTTTTATCCTTGCCAAATAATAAAGTTGAAAAAGACTACCAATGAAGCTCAGAGATGGATAAAGATGAACTTGTTTAATGAACATTTAGCATAACAAGTGTATAACGATTATTGATTAATTATTTATACTAAGCTCATGAATGATTCAAAAAGACTTTTAGATCATCACTAATGAATTTTATCTAAAAAAAATGAAAATGAATTTGGACAGCCAAGATGAAGCACCAGTGGAGCAAAGTGAAATTATGAATTGCTTATGATTAAAAGATGATTCAGTTATATATAGGACAATATATATATATATATATATATATATATATAAATTATATTATTATACATAATCAGTTTTATATATATATATATATATATATATAAATGGAAATAACAAACTTCATTTCTATATTTTGGAAGTTCTTTATTGAATTAAAATACTCTGTGAGTTTGGGAATAATCTGAAAAAAATAAGACTCTAGAAGATGATTATTAAATGTTAAATGGCAAATATAGGCCAAGTAATAATCAGAATTATATAAATATATGATATCACTTGATATAATTTTCCCATTCAATATTTATTACAAAACTGAATGTTAAAATAGACCAGACTGAAATATTAAAACAACAAACTTTGTAAATAAGCCTATTAATAATTAAGGCATATTTTGATATTAATAACATTACAAAAATTCCTATACAGTTCTACAAGAATCCTGCCGGACCCCAAGAATAATTTTCACCTTTCATCCTTACACGGGTAGCAATACGAGATCATTTGCCATGTTTTTCCTTTTTTACTTGTTTGGTTTCGCGTGTCCTTCCTGATGTCCGGAGACATGAGATAAATCACAGGACGTCCTCTGCAATAAAGCCAGTTAATTCCAGAGGGTTTAAATCTTAGAGTCTGCTGCAGATACTAACACAACAGTTCCATTAAAGCAAAATTAAGCGCCACAAAGGCACCGTCTCAGCAGAAATATACAGCGTGGCCTGCCACATTAACATAAAGCATGGCCCTCAAAAATGATTAGCCTCTCTAATCTTGAAACTCTCAGACGCTGTATTGCACTGTTCCAATGACCTGTCCATGGTGATGCATGGCTGTTTTTTTTTTTTTTGCCTCCCACTCCTCTCTGTTTGCCCCCAGCTCTGGATTTATGCTCACTGAAATAGAAATGCACAGACTCATTGGAGTCTGAAAACACATTTCTTGCACATTCACCCAAACAAGGTGAAGGTCAACAAATGCTTTATCCAACAAATTAAGAGAATAGATGTCAGCTATATAAGATGTCATCTCTGTATACTGATCTCCCTGACAACGAGCCCAATTTTTACAATATTTAGGTGCTAAATATTTTTTTTAAATACAAACCCATTAAACAAATTACTGCCGGCCAAGTTTGCAATACTTTTTAAAATATTTATTGCAATGTTCATTTTTTTATACATTTTTTTTTCAGTGCAATAAATTACTGTTATTTAACAACACTTTTTTTTTGTAGCAAAAAGCATTATTTACACTACGAGTCAAAAATTTGTTTCTTGTCATAAGATGTTTCTTATTTCCATCAAGGTTACATTTATTTAATTTAATCACAAATACAGAAAAAAGGAAGATTCTGAAATATTTTTACCATTTAAAATAATGGGTTTCAATTTTAATATACTTTAAAAATATTATTTATTTCTGTGATGCAAAGGTGAATTTCCATCAGTCATTTCTCCAGACTAAAGTGTCACATGATCAATGTTGGCAAAATTGTGATGGCAAATATTTTTTTTGGAAACTGCAATACTTTTTTTCAAGATTCTTAGAATAAAAAGTTATAAAGAACAGCATTTATTAAAAATATAAATATTTGACATAATTTGCCTTTTTTTTTCTTCCTTCTTTAAATAATTCACATAGCCCCTAACGCCCACTCTAAAGGCCTCCAGTGGTCCAGAGTTTGAAAATTCCTGATTTATAGCACCGCTAAAGACTCTGATGGCCAGCCATCTCAATACCCCTACATCCAGAACTGGCCCGAATCCAAATCTAGTTTATACTAGGACGATTCCATGCCCACCTATCCCTACCAGAAATAATGGATTAAGACACTTAGCTCTGATTAAAGATTGGATGCTGTGCATAATCGCAGCGCTTTATGGCAGAGGAGAAAAATCAATCACTGTGATCTCGCTCACGGCAGGGTTGAAATAAAGCCCAGTCATGTAGAAAATAGACTCTCTGTCACCCCACCGGTAGCCAGCCGGGCTCCATCACCACACACAATAACCTGCAAGCCTCCCCTTCGTATTCAAACAGCATCCGAGCTCCTGGGAGCTCTTTGATGGACAGGGCTTCTTGTCTGCCGCTGTTGTGTACTGACACTGCTGTATGTGACACCATTTGATCAGGTTGCGGGGAAACTTGAATGAGGTGAGGGAGTGTGTCATCTCTGGGCATCAGATCATGACATGCCTGTTCACATGTCTTTTGTCTCAGGAGTTTTTATTGTGACACAGGGTTCATATTGCAAAACTTGCATTTTTCGGCAGCCAAAAGCCAGAGGCTGGCACTTCTGCTCAGCAGCGGGATTTTGCTTTATTGAAGGTCTAGCAGCATAGTTATTTTGTAGCTTGTCTTTAGAGAACTATATTTCTATATAAAACTAAGTTACTAGCTCAGATAATATTTCAGGTATTTGAACAATAATAAAAGTTGTTTTGCTGCATAAAAGTCTCTCATGCTCCCAAAGACTGGATTAAAAATACAGTAACATTAATATTGCAGGGCTAATATTAATTTTGTGAAATTTTATTGCTCTGATGGGAAAGTGTCATATGATCATACAGAATTTATTCTAATACGCTGGTTTTGTGCTCAGGAAACATTTGTGAATGCTAAAATGTTTGTCAAAGATTCTTTGATGAATCGAAAGTTTAAATGAACAAAATGTATTCATTTATTCATTTATATATTCGCAAATCTAAAAGCCTCACTTTGATCTATGATGAACTTTGATGTATCCTAAATAAAAGTTTTATTTACTTATTTTCAATTGAACAGAAGTGTGTGCGTGTGTGTTTCATACAAAATAATTTAGAAGTTAGTCCAGCATTCAGAGAGATGAGAAAGGTGGCACAATTTGCTTGTACTAAAGCCATCTCCAATTAAGTTTCTCCAATTTCAAGTTTTAGCCAGTATATTTACACACATGATAGTGAAACAAAATGCACTGCGCAGTAAGAGTGACCTGGATCAGTAATGAGGGTGAGCCGCATTAGTTGTGTTGAAATATTCAGCCCACAGCTGCCACTTAGAGAAATGTTGAGCAGATATTCTAGCAACAGTAATGACAGGCAGTGAAATGAACACTGTCTGTAACTGCGGAAACACTGGCAGAGGCCACGTTTGTGTGTGATATGATGAAAAACAGATGCAGGAGTCAACTTGAAGAAAATCAAATATTCAAATGTGTACCCACAAAAGGCTGAGGTCAGACGTGATTTCACCTGCACTGTACACAACATTTCCCCAGATTGCAGTGATTCAATATTACTAAGCCTTAAAACCTGGTACTATTTATTATCTGAGATTCCAATGGGACAATAACATCCTCATGCATAATGTATCATCTTCCCCACATTACAATATATTGCCCATTGGCAGTGCGCCTAAGCATTATAAAGCGTAAACGGATGAAGTTAAGCAACATTTATTTATACTTAAATCTCAAGTGCCACTTGAAGCCCATATGTAATGCTGCACAAAACAACTTAATCGCCTCTAAATGTAAAAAAAAATGTGATATATATATATATATATTATTACTTCCAAAACCATAAATATTTTCTAAGTTTTGGTTGTTAATGTGTCACGCCTGTCTGTTAAGGTTTTCAATTGAAAATAAATAAATAAATCAGAATTTTTATTTGCAGCACTGAAATAACTCAGTATGGAACATACTTACTATTCAAGGGAAATGGCTCTTTAAACAAAAACCATTTTGATTATCAGCAGGAAAGGCACTGTTTTAAAATGACCCTGATGAACAACATCTCACAGTCTAATATAGGAAAGCATACGACTCCTGCGTGTCACATAATATAGTGACGCATGTCACCTGGCGATAGCTGCATGCCAAAGGGCAGCAAAGCTGAACAATCTTTCCACAAAAGAATAATTAATCATGCAAAACATGTCTAACATACTGAATAATTACTCGGTCCAGCTGATAAGACTGTTCAACAAGTATCTCACACAAGGTCCTTGTAATCTCACTTTTTCCATTATCACAGAATCAGATAAAACTGAAGGAAGCCCAAGAGAAGCCAAATACAGAGCCTGATGCGCTTCCCTCTTTAAATTCAATCGGTTGTCTCGGTATTTGAAGTACAACAGAGAAATGGAATGCAGAGAGTTTCGGAAACACATACTCTGAATTTATTAATAACTACAGCGTTGTTATGAATTCAGAGTAGGTGTTTCCGAAACTCTCTGTGAGAAAGAAAGCGCCCGGGGTTATTGCATTGGAAAATGGTGAGCCAAAGATCAGGGCGTCCTGACAAATGGTTGAAGGTGCAATTTCAAGTTTCATATGGGTGAAAATGTGTCAGCGCCTGTAGACCCGAGGTCAGAAACCCGCAAACCTACACTACATCCTTCTGTGAAGTCGCTGTCTCTTTTCATTCACCTCCTCGTCAGTTATTCGCACGCGAAAGAAAAACTCTTAAGCACGGTTTGCTAAAGCGTTGATCAATTCATTTCTTCCTCCCCTCCTTTCTTAGACCTTTCATCCGCTGCATGTAATAGAAACTTGAGAGCCCAAGCCCAGATTTGATGAAGATTAATGGTTGTAATTTAATTAGCAGCTGCATGGAAGTAGACGTCTGTTTGTTCACGGTGGAGCAGGTGTGGAAGAGATGAGCCAGCAGGAACCATGAAGATCAAGACGATGGGCAAGCGTGCACGTACCCTTCTGCTTCTCTGAGAGCCTTTAACAGTAGAAGCTCAATGCACTGTGAGAACGTAGACGCAAACTACAATGAGTGATATTGATTGGCATTTGCTGCCCATCATAAAATGGATTAAGCCAGGGAGAGGGCGAAACATTTGGAGCGAGAGAGGAGGCAAACATGTCGTAACACGACCCCAAATCAAATAATAGCACCAAGGTTGAAATGAATTTAACAGCTCACTTATTCTAATGGAACATTGATCTTTTGTTGCAGGGAGCATAAAATGCTCTGCTGGAATATTGGTCCTCTGAGCAAAATAGGTAGCAAGTGCAAACCTAGGCTAATTTCCACAATGAAAAAGCCAATTGAAATGTCCATTGGCATACATGTCGAGGTGGATCAATCATGCAAATATTTGTATATGTTTTTAAATTGTTGCAAAGAATTTGACTCATTTTATAAAGCTGAAAGTCTTCGCTTCTCAATTTCAAATGATTTAAATTACTGAAATGTATTGATTTATTATTTAAATATATTTATATATGTGTGTATTCATTTTATAAACAAATGAATACATTTTAAAATTAAATTAATTTTATATTTGATTATTTAATTTTTTTCATTAAGGCCAATTAGATTCCTGTAACTTTCTGTTGTATAAAAATCATCACGTTGTTATCACATCGCTTGTTTTATTCATTATCCAATTAGGGAGGGAACTGTGAAACCGAGAAGGCATTACCAACAGCTCTAGTTCTGTGAAGCACTACTGTAACTTTCAACCACAGCAGCTAAAGCGGTTTAATGTAGTTTATTGATCAATGTCTGCGGGACACATAGTGCTATCAACTGGAGGGCTGCCATCTAATCAAATACCTGGGTCAGAAATACATCAGTGATCTGCTAAACATATAGCACAGAAAATCGTTATAATAGCTCACTTTAAGTGTAATTGAAACAAATGCTATTGATTGGTCAAGACAGATTTGTCTCTTTGGCATGTAAATGTAGCAGGATAGGTCTTGTCGGCACATTTTTCTGACGCCTTCAGAGACTAATTGCATGACATAATTCGCTGCTGATGATGCTTAATACATGACTGACTTGGGCAACCTTTGTTGATTAAATTTCATGCAAGCCCTATAAATTAGCACTGATGTGATAAGACCATGAAAAATCGAGGAAATCTATATTTATGATACGTTTTTATTGGAAATGGCAGACACACACATTAGCACAATGGTTCGACATGCTCAGAGCATGCACAATAAACTGTGTCTCCGTGTCTCTGAGAAAAGACAGGAATTTTAAAACGTGCAAACAAAAGCAGCCATTGGTTCTCAAAGTGAATCTCATTTTCCAAGGCTGCTTAACTCCACATATCAGATGATGTGTCACGCTAATGATACCAAAAAGGAGTTCAGCTCCCCACAAATGTGGCAAGATTATGTCAAAGGATTTATTGCCTGCAGCAAACCACCTCCCAGCCTGATCTTTTCAACCCTCAGGGAGCCCGGTTGCCGGCCTGCCTAACACTAACTACTGTTGGGAGAAGATGAGTTATAACCCAACTAGTCCAGAAAGAAACACACTTGCCTTATTGCTAGGTTAAAGTCAACATGAAGCCAACACTGACCCTATATTTACTCTATATTTAGTCTATATGTGAGTCATCGGTGCATGTTATAATCCAAAGAGAAAAAAATCTTTGTCTACATCCGACATAAGACGTTCTTTTTTCGGCTGGTGTCATCAAACAACACACTGGCTGCATAAAGACCACTTTTCTAAATCCAATCCAAAATGCCAATGGATGAAATCAAGCCTTGTCCTACATTAGTTATATTGAATATCCCGTTTCACTCTGAAATGTTACGTCAAATGGGTTTTTTCACAGAAAATAAATAAAATACAATGGGTGCATATAGAAAAAAGAAGAAAAAAGCGCATTGCCCTGTCCTCTGGACATCAAAGACAGCACTATTTCAAAAGAGCAGCAGGGGACTTAAATCCTTTGCTAAACCAAATACCTCTTTCTTGGACAAATCCTCAGAAAAACAGAGGAAAAGAAAAAAACAAACTGATCCTGCTTTAATTTACACTGATACAGTAAAGGCTCTGCTCTCTGATAAGCTGCAAGTAAATAAGGACAGACAAAAAAGAAGTGAAAGAAATAAAACAGGACTCTTCTGAGGTTTATTCATGTGCTGAGATTACTCGCTGGTCTCCGCCTGCCTGACTTTGGTAGTGTCATCACGGTATATTAACAGTCTCCCTGAGGAACATTTTAATGTTCAAAAATGGCTCTTTCATACTTCAGCAGACTAGCTAATGAAATATCAACTTTGTCTCAGATGTTTCTCTTAAAATTCCTAAGAGGAATAAAAGAAAGAGGCAAAACAACAAGTCATTTTTGATCAGAAGCATTTAGGTGTGCATTGAAATGTCAGATTTTGGCTTTTGACTTGACAATCAATGTCTGAAATCTAAGTTCTCTTAAAATGAGATTACTAGGATCTTTTCGCATTAGAAAATGTCTCCATTTGTAGTTTTTAGAGAACTAATCATGTCTGATTTGAGGATACAACTTTGCAACAAGGTTTAATTTGTTAACATTACTTAAAGTGCCCCTATTATGGTTTATGAAAGGTTAATATTTTGGTTTTGGGAGTCCCCAACAACAGGTTGATATGCATGCAAGGTCAAAAATACTTTCATTTTCTTATAATATGCATTTATTTTTACTTTATTTGCCCCTAAATGAATAACATAAGTGCATCATACGCATATGCATCAGACGGTCCAATAGCTTGACGTCTGAGGCTCAGACTCAGGAATCACAGATTTAGTCCAAGATGGAAACTATACTTTACCGAATAAAACAATCATTATGACCTCAGAGAGATCATATTCTTAACATGTAATATGAATAACATGAAAAATCTATCTTGAGTGATCAGGTTTCTAATCAGTTAAATAAACTCAAACAGAAGCGATCTGAATTGGGAGACAAGGCAGAAAAGCTTCTTGCCAGGCTAGTAGGGGTCATTTACCAAGCAAGATTTCAGACCCAAGGAAATGAACAATCATTTTCTTTTACTTGTCCTGCAGTTAAGCATCACAACTAATGTTACTACATTTCATCTTTTTTTAAATTTTTTAATAAATCAGTTTACTAAACCAAATAAATCTGAATGATTGTTTTAAAAAAGGTTAATTCAGTTTTCAAATGAAACTCAATGACTCTATGATCAAGTTGCAGTGATCAAGTTACAACTCATCAATAAATATTGAATTTAATTTTACTCTGCTCCTTACAAAAGCTATTGTATAGCTGCATAGGGGTTGGTAGGTCTATATAGTGAAAAAAGCAGAAAAAAGACATTCTTACAAAAAATAAATAGAACCTTTTGTAATTTTTGTGCATTCTGAACAACAAATATCAGCAAATAATGACAGAAATGTTATTTTTGGTGGAACTATTCCTCATTTTTCTTTTTTATGTGTCTCCACCAGCAACAAAATCTCAAAGCTCTCGTGACAAGTCGGCGCTCTACATTACCCACAAGTCATGACCAAAAGTTTGCAGCGTGCCAAGTCAACTGTAAGAAAGTGAGTATGCGATGGGGTTGTGATGCCAAACCGTTTTCAGCACAAAGGCGTGACGTGCACACTCGGCTTGCTCTTGGAGTGATACTGTAATATCATTTCTTGTCAAAGATTTGTGTTTGTCCTGGTTGGGCACACAAATGTAATTGCTCCCTCAGACAACAGTTCATTATCTCATGCCATGTAAGGAGCGATCAAAATGAACCGTCTCTGTGTGTGTGTGTGTGTGTGTGTGTGTGCTGTGATAGTAATCTATAGTTTCCACTGAGTGTGCTAGATACTGAAGAGCTGCTCTCCAAGGCATTACTTGCTGTCTGTCTTAATAGCCTAGTGTAACGATACTTCGTATGATGAGTGTGTTGTTTCTAAATATTATGGCTGAGTGCTCTCCCAGCAGACCGTGAGAGAATTAACACCATCAAGCTGACTTAAGGAGGAATAATATGCACAAGTTTCCTCGTTGTAGGACGCGGAAACACTGTTGCCTGATATAAGTGTAATGCTTTGCTTGTGTTTTCGGGGCTTTAATTAAATGTTTATAGTGATAAAACCATTGAATACTGATGAGCTCTTTTTCTCTCCTTTATTCTCCTTTTTACAACTCCTTCCTTCTCCCCTTGCACCGTCAAAATAAAAGTCCTCATAACAACAGGCAGGGTTATTCTAACGCAAAATAAAATATTATTTTGTTTATTTATTTTAGTTTTTTAACTCTTACATAAGCACTAAAGCGTACAACAAGAAACCTTCTGACATTTACAGAAAGAGAGTGAAAAGAAGACCAGAAAATGAGAACAAGAAACCAATTACGGCACAACGAGCTCCTACTCTTTAAATCTAGCCGGTTTGGCGCACAATTCTGCACCTGGGGTCACAGGGCAGAGGACAGCGAAACGTGTTCAACGAGGACATGTACTTTTTTTTAATAGGATGTAGTAGGATGTCGCACCTCGCTGATGGACCATCTGGACAGGCTCCGTTTTATGTCGCCCTGGACTCTGAAAATGAATCACTAAAGTCGCTGGCACTATCAGAGTCTTTTATGTGAATAGCTCTCTGAATACTTGGCCAACTGAGAAAACATTCAGTAGGAGGCCATATAATAGCGTCTGCAATTGAAGTGAAATGAAGTCGGGCATCTCTTTTATGCCGTCGCTTATACCAAAGTCATCACTCAGAGGAGACATTACGCGCAGCACCTTTAACAGTGTGAAGGAGAACATATTTACAGTAGGAAAACATTCTCGGCATCTTGTGACAAACGTTTGTCCTCGGCCCGTCCTCCCCTGCTGATATTGTGTGGGACGGCTGGGCGAGAATAACCAGCTGGTCTTGGCTTGGTCTGCAGCTTTGATGTGCGGAAAGCCGGGGATCCTCAGACTGAGTATAGGAATTGATTATGTATGCGGCTCGCTCTGCCTGTGAATCGACACAATTAGGCTAAAACGACGAGGCAGAAAAGAGGCAAGGAGACGTTCCAGTCAGCTTAGAGAATGAGTGTGTGTGTGAGAGAGAGAGAAGCACATGAGAAGGGTGAGGCGCTTTGAGCTCCTGCTGCTCCTTTTCTGATAACATTGACACATCTGCTGAGTGCGCAGGGGAACCGAGAAACACGTGAGCATTCTTCTCGAGACAAGGTTCTTGGAAACCCTAAGTGAGATTTAAGGATAGATGGGAGTTACTTCAACTATGGAAACTTTTATTTCCTGGGGTTGGTTTTTATTCTACATTTTTTTTTCAAATTCAGCATTCATTATGTGAAGGTCACCTAAAATTGTCTAGGAAAACTTCTACCCATACTCATTTATTTATTTTCTGTACTTTTTTCAAATGTCCTTTAAGCACAGATTTTGATTTATTTATTTTGTCCCACATTGAGAAATCTAATCTCAAAACATGAAAATCCATCACAATAAACCTAATCAAAAATCATAAAATGTATTAAGTAAAAATTTGAATGTCCACAGGTGTCATTTCTACCACAAACAACACGTCTTGCGTAATAAATTAATTAACAAAAGGTATTGTATAATACAACTGCAAAATGTTTAATACTTTAAATAAATGTTTAAATAAATTCTAATTCTAGCTGGATATGGTCTCCCCTTTGGGAATGCATAAAAGAGCTCTCTTGATGAACTTACAGGACTTTATAATTTCATTTTTTTGATTTTCATTTAATTCTTATTTAAAGACTGCTGTAAATGCTGTGGTCTCCCCCTTTTACCCCCTTTTTAATTCCATCCATTTTCACTTTCTATCTTTAGGATTTTCTACAAAAAAAAAAAAGGGAATCATTTTCAGCTAAGGTATGATTTGTCAAATGATATATAATTACATAAAATTATACAAAGTTACTGTCACGATCGGTTTCGCTGGTGAATGCGGGAGCGCGCGCTTCTCAGCCGGAGCAAGGAGCGGAACACACGGAGCTGAAGTTTAA